>BDJD01006929.1:0-11270 GCA_002564525.1 Rosa multiflora
GAGTAACGTCCTCATAAGTAGAGTAACGTCCTCATAAGTAGAGTAACTGCCCTCATAAGTAGAGTAACGTACTGCCCTCATAAATATGGTTTATTATCTGCAATAACTAAAACAAAACCCTCACAGAATAACAGCTAAGCCCCAGCTATTCCAACAATAGTTCCTTTTGATTTATCTCTGGAGCAACAACCTTCAGTTTTGCTCGATTAGGGTCGTCAATATCACAAACGACTAAAACACGGCCACAACAGTCCACCACATAAAATTGTCCCCGATAGTAAGTCAGATCACTGATAATATTAATATTGTCCGTTTGGAATGATAGCTCCGTCCAATTTTCACCTAGTCCTGGTCTGCAGTATGCCAAAGTAGTAGAAGTATGAAACATGACTACGTAATCCGATGTCCAAGAAGGACTCGACGATAAGACAAACTTGCCTATATCTTCAAGGGGATATTGTAGCGAACTAGTTCGTTCATCTGGGAGTTGAATGTTCATGGCATGCAGCTCCGTCCAATTTTCACCTAGTCCTGGTTTGCAGTATGCCAAAGTAGTAGAAGTATGAAACATGACTACGTAATCCGATGTCCAAGAAGGACTCGACGATAAGACAAACTTGCCTATATCTTCAAGGGGATATTGTAGCGAACTAGTTCGTTCATCTGGGAGTTGAATGTTCATGGCATGTTTGAAGGGATGTAACAGTTTGAATTCCAAGTCTTTAGATACAGTGACCAGAATAGCACATTTTACCTTTAGCATCTAGTAATTTACTTCTGTAAATCTTATTACCTTTTGCAGTCAGACTGTAAAATTCAACAGTCACGTCGCCGCCTGCAACACCCCGTGGAAGGGTAAGTCTTACCGGTAGCATTAGGAGAGGAACTTGATATGCTAATAATCTCAATCCAGTGCTAGTACTGGTACTAGTACTAATACTAGCAAGGTAGTTTTCCTCTACCTCCATCGCCGCTGAACTCCATGATTTGCAAACTGCACCGAAAGCAATAAAATCCTCCAATGAAACCATCAACCGACTGGCGAAACAGAGAACAAGATCTCGAGGAATATCCGTAGACCAGTCGACAGCCATTCTTTCTTTTTTTTCAGTCATGCGATCCCTTAAGATTAGCTTTGCCTCGCCGAAGAGATGATAAGAGCATCTCCAAAAGAATACTTATTTAAAAAAAAAATTTGAAATTTAACTAGTTTTAGGCTAAGTTTGATTTCCAGCAGACTAGCTAAACAAAAGCTAAATTTAGCTTTAGCTAAAAAACCTAGCTATATTTAGCTAGAGATGAGAGAGAATTTAACTAAAAGTTAAATTTAACCTGAGTTTTAGGTATTTGCTGGAGCATAACTCAATATTCAACTAGCTATATTTCAATTTTAGCTACTTTTATCTATCCAGATAGCTATCACTGTTGGAGATGCTCTAAGTTGGGGAGTGTGGGGGGTTATTTAGGGTTAGGGTGTATATATATGCGCTGTGACTTGCCAACTGAATAATTCGAGATTCAATAGGATTTGGATTGCCAAGGTTTTCCCCGAAAGATTTGGTTAACTTATTAGATCATGTGGATTACACGTGGTCGGATAACAATTTTTCCAGTTGTATTTTTTGTTTGCAAAATGTGTTTTGCCAGATTTTGCCAAAAAACTATAACCAAACAATAAACGTTGCAATTACTGGAATTTTTTATGGATGGAGTTATAGATTCCATCATTTATAAATTCATACAAATTTTAAACTTTTCCCATCCAAACGCACCCTAATGGTATAACTAATTGAATGGGTTTAATGGATTCTATCAGAGATACGGGTGAAAGACAAGAAAAACAAAGGTACAATGAAATTGGTAAGGATGGAAGAGTATTCAGTTAATTACAATCTGATAAGTTATTGCATGGCATGAACCTAGTCTTATCTAACTTTTGCTAATGATGATCTTCTCATCTTTAGTACTTTAGTTCATTCTGTATCAAAAGAAAACTCTTTGATATATATGATCTAAAGCTGTATATTTCTTTTAATTGTTGGAAAGGAGTAAGATAAGGTTTAAAATTGTATAAAAAAGGGAGGATGTCTGAATGCTAAATTGAGAGGTATGGAATTCTGAATAAAATTACCCTCAATTGAAAACTTGTTATGTATTTTTTTTTTAAAAGAAAAGGACTGCATTTAAATTAGAAATGCAAGCAAAGAAAAATTGTTAGGAAAAAAAAAACATATACTTTCAATTTTAGTCTTTTATTTGCAAAAAGAGGTTAAGCATATACTTAGGTGAACCTTTCGAAAATTACATTCCCGTACAATAGCCAAGACCCGGAAGAAATAAGAGAAAAATATGAAAAGTAGAATGAAGATGGCGAGCAGTATCGACCCGTACAAATGACCGACAAAGAAAAAGAAGTCAAAAGCTGGGTATTGACTCATGGTGTAAAAGACTGTGAACTTTAGGAGGACCTTGTTTTTTTTTTTTCCTGATGACAGAAATGAAAACTGAAACTAAAGAACAAAGCCCTGACTACCACCCCCTTCCAGCTGATCCAAATGGAACGCTGGGGGTATTGTAAGGGGAAGACAAAAAAAAATCACACTGAAGGATTCTAAGATTGATGAGCCAAAGACGCTATACGATTAGCAACAAAATTGGCTTCTCTATAAATGTGTTTGAAGAAGATGGAATGAAATTGACGAGCCAGTTGCTTAATATCCTAAACAAAAACTTTGATTTGCGAAGGCACTTCAATTTTTCCCTGAATACAGTCAATTAACATCTTCGAGTATTAAGGACTTTAGAAGGATCTTGAGGTAAAATGAGATTTATTCTTTTTTAATTTTCCAGATATTACAGACAACTGCACTCTTAAAAAAAAAAAAATTAATGATATAACAAACTACTACGGAAATATTTACAAATCCAACGCTTCACTTCACATCTCACTCTACACAAACACAAAACTCCACGTCACAAACCGCGCAACCCAATCATACACAACTTAAACGCACGTCCCAGATCGCCATTGTCATCCGTCGATTCAAACCCAAATCCAACGGCCCACGATTTCCCTCTCAAATCCCAGAGCCCGAAAACACAAACCCCCTCATTCCCAAAAAAAAAAAAAACACAAAGCCCCCAATATACTTTGTCCGCCTAACCCCTCTCTCTCTCTCTCTCTCTCTCTCTCGCTCGCATTCTGAGACCCACAAGAGTGATCGATCCGATCAGACCCACACGAGCGATCCGACCACCGATCATGGCGGACGACGCCTCTCCCCATCGTCCATGAAGTTCAAGCATTTTCCTCTCGCCGCCGAGTCTTTGCCTTCTCAAAACTCGGGCCATTTCGTCGCAGAGGATCTCCATTCACGGGTAAGCTTTCCTTCACAGCCTATTCAACAAACAAAACGTGCGTGAGGTTTTTTAAATTTTTGTTCAAAAATCCCTGATTTTCACCGGTTCAGATACGAATTGGCGAAGGATTGGGGCCTCGACGACAAGAAGATAAAATCTCTGCTTTTCTCGATTCCAGAGATGCCGATCAAGGTACTTCTTTTCTTGATATTGGGTGTGGGATTTAGGGAATTGGGGGTTAGTTGTTAGGGGTTGGGGTTAGGGTTTAGTGATTTAGATTTAGGGAATTGGGGGTTAGTTGTTAGGGGTTGGGTTTGGGTTTAGTGATTTAGATTTAGGGAATTGGGGGTTAGTTGTTAGGGGGTTGGGGTTGGGTTAGGGTTAGGGTTTAGTGATTTAGATTTAGGGAATTGGGGGTTAGTTGTTAGCTAAGAAGCACGGAAACGGGTACGAGTTTCCTGATACAATACGATCGGAAACGTGGAAACGGCAAATCTTAAATGTAATAGGAAACGGAAATTAAATATATATATATATATATATATAATTAGAAAAAAAATATGAAACATAAACAAAGTACTAGTTTATGACAATCAAACACTATCAATCCAAAGGTTCAAATAAAAGGTTAACACAACTAATAACAAGTCAACAACCATCAACTTCATTCAACTTGGACAACATCCTCAAGGTCTTCATCTTCAAACAAAACCCCCTCTAATTGTGGTTCATCAAGTGAAAGGTTAGCAATCTCAAGCCTTCCAACATTAGTCTCTTCCAAAGAATAAAACTCATCACCTCCAACATCCCACATTTAAGTTGCACTCTCATTGTAACTTGGGCTTCTTCTAGCTAAAAGGCGAAGATTGGTATGCACAAACACCAAATCTTCCACTCTTTGTGGTGTTATCTTGTTCTTCCTCACAGAGTGAATGAAATTGTAATTACTCCAATTTCTTTCACAACATGAAGAAGAACAAGTGTCCAATTTCTTTGACACGGCTATCACAATCCACATGTCAATAGTGTCAAATTGTCAAGAACAATTATACTGTATTCTAATCCTCATTCTCAGCCAAAACAATAAAGCAATATTGCTTTTAAATAGATCGATCGAGAAAAGCAAAGAGGATAAGAAATTAAGAGCAGAACGACCGAACTGGGCAGAAAAGAGTGAACTGGGTCGCAAAGAAAAGATTGAACGTACCCGAAGCAGCTAGAAGAGGAACGACCGACCCGAGCAGAAGAACGACCGACCGAACTGGGTCTGGGTCTCCTCCTAGCAGAAGAGGAACGTAGGTCCGAACTGGGTCGGGTCTCCTCCGAGCAGAAGAGGAACGTAGGTCCGAACTGGGTCGGGTCTCCTCCGAGCAGAAGAGGAACGTCAGTCCAAACTGGGTCTGGCGTCTAGGTCTCCTCCGAGCAGAAGAGGAACGTCGGTCCGAACTGAGTCTGGCGTCTGGGTCTCCTCTGAGCAGAAGAGGAATGTGGGTCTGGCGTCTGGGTCTCCTCCGAGCAGAAGAGGAACGACTGAAAGAGACGCGACCTCTCGTCCTCTTTCTTGATCTAGATCTGTTGTTTTATTTTTTATTTTTTATTTTTTTCAATTTTTCCAAGTAAAAAGTCAGTTTTACCCCCACGTTTCCAATTTATTTACATTCTAGCGTTTCCACATTCGATACAGACGTTTCCAAACAGTTTCCAAATTCGGATACGCGTTTCCGAGTGTTTCCGACCCGTTTCCGCTTTCGAAACTGGAAACGCGAGCATTTTCGCGTTTCCATGCTTCATAGGTTGTTAGTGGTTGGGGGTTGGGCTTAGGGTTTAGTGTATCTCTAGTGTTTTATCTGTGGCTTGCTTTTTGATGGCTCACTGTGCTTCAACTTTTAGTATATTGCTAAGACCTCAAGATTGTATCTTTTAAAATCGTTGACGTATTATGCATTCTGGGAATCTGGGCTTTTGTTCTACAATCTTGTACATCTCATATAGTGTTCGATATGATTGCTTTGATGTTTAATAGCTCATTGTGCTTCCAAGTTTAATTTGTTGTTAAAACCTAAAAATTGTATCTCTTAACCTGTTTAGATCTACATTGCTTTGACATAGTATGGATTCCGTAATCTTGTATATGTTGTTTGGTGTTCTCTGTGTGTTTAGGGTTTAGATTGTATATTTTAAAATCGTTCACATATTATGCATTCTGGGAATCTAGGCTTTTGTTCTGCAATCTTGTACATCTCATATAGTGTTTGATATGATTGCTTTGATGTTTAATGGCTCATTGTGCTTCCAAGCTTAATTTGCTGTTAAAACCTAAAAATTGTATCTTTTAACCTGTTTGCATCTACATTGCTTTGACATAGTATGGATTCCGTTATCTTGTATATGTTGTTTGGTGTTCTCTGTGTGTTGCTGAAACCTATTTACTTCTGTGTTAGCTTTAATTTCATTTCTTGCTTTGACATAGTATGGATTCCGTAATCTTGCATATGTTGTTTGGTGTTCTCTGTGTGTTTCTGAAACCTATTTACTTATGTGTTAGCTTTAATTTCATTTCTTGTAATAATGGGCAGATGGACACAGCTGCTGCATGCTCGAGGAAGGAAGAGAGGGAGCTGCCTGAGGCATTTCGCTCTCCCAAGCCTATTTTCCCACTTGGTCACCCCATAAAAGTGGAAAAGGTGAGGGAGGATGGCACTCTGGAGTTTGTTGGGAACATTTATCCACACATTAGTTCAACCTCATCTGCACTCCACAACATGGTCATGCATCTACTGCAGAAAGAGAATGTGCGAGGGCCAGCCATCAACATCAACAATCTGGTTTACTTTCATGATCCACAAAGGACTTATGGGAAATTGATTAGGCTGAGCTGTCCGCGATTGCAGGTGGATTGGGAGCTGTTTCTCATCTTACTAGCCGGAGTGCGCTTGTATGAAATGGATCCCGCACCCTTTCTGGTCCTTGAGAATGATAATTCCTTCATGTGAAATGGATCCATCTCATAAACATGTCCCATAATCATTGCTGTGTTTTAGGAAATTTCTGCTAGTTTCATATTTTTCTATCACTCTGGAACCCTTTATTGGGGGATGACACATTTGCCTGGTACATTGGATAGATATGAGGTGGTACATTGGGTAGTTCAGGGGTGTTAAAATAGTTTAATACTTTGCAACTGTAATTGCTGTACCAAGTTTTGATTTTGGGGGGCTGTTTCTTGTGAAACACAGGAATGGCTTTTAAGACTCGGGTGATTTTACTTTGTGTTGTAAATTGCAATCAGTCTAAAACAATTTTCCCATTTGTACTAAGGTCTTGTGTTATTTGTCATATGTTCGTGGACCAGAGTTTGATTTACGACTCTCCCTCCTGTCTACACCTTCTGTAGTCTATTCAAACTCAACATCACTTTTCAATATTCATGCAGATTTTCGTGCTAAAAGATATTTCCCTATAAATATATATATATATATATATGTAACTACAAATTCCGGTCGCTCTTGATCCATTCTCAAATTTGGTACCATGTGGAGGCTGTGGGGTCCATTATGTAAATCAAAGAACTCTGAATTGGTACCAATTCAAAAGCTAAGCATTTTGCTTGTGTAGCTAATATAATTGTAACAACTACTATTTTTACTATATTAAACTCTAGGCACGCTTGATTTTTCTTCACTCTGACTTTTTCCTAATACTAATCCTTGGCTTGCATTACATCTCAAAAGGAAAAAATTAAATGATAGATATGTTGGTTATAAAAAAAATAAAAATAAAAAGAAGAAGAAAAAAGGACAGACATGTTCCATCTAGCAGGGTCATGAAGATTTTGTACACCAAAGAAGAAGCCCATTTTTTTGGGTGAAGAATCATCAAGCGTATAACTTGGACAAGTCTTCAGAGAAAGCCTTCCGAATGACATCTCAAACTTCTGCAAACGCGCCTTCTTTGCTTCCTGGTGATGGAATGTAAATAGTTAACACAGATCAAAACAATGAATATAACACGATGAAGCCTGCACAAGGAGAGGAAGCCGAATGAACAAGTAACTAGTTAAAAACTTAAAACTTAAAAAGTCAAGAATGAAGCTTCATATGATTACCTAATAACCTTCCAAGTGTTTGCTGAGAGAATCCAGATATGCACTCAGATAAGGGTGACCAAGCTAGACTCTTTGCTGAGATAATCACATAAATACATGCAGTACATAATACATCTTGTTGTAAAACTAACGTAAAAGAATTTAGAGAAAGAGAGAGTTTGGACGCACAGAGATGGAGCGTCACGTATTCATCTCACCATGAGGAGCTTTATATAGGGCTACATGGTGTACACAAAAGGTAATGCTTAATTACAATTCAATCACTCCTACAATTACAACCTATCAATCACTAATCAGTAGTGATTGACAAATATTACTCAACAACTATTTGCATGATTATCCATAAATATTTACAACACTCTCCCTTGGATATTCCATGTCAATAGTGTTGCCTAGGCTATGCACTTCTAAGTTGCCTCGTCAAAAACCTTGCAAGTAATAAAAACTCTGTGGGAAAAAATAACCTTGGTTGAAGGAGAAAAACATCACAATTTTAGTGAGTGTGGAGTAGACCTATTAGAACTTCAGAGACGGGTGAAGTCTTCACATCGGGATCATAAGTAGATAGTGTGTCTACGAGAGGGATGCATTAGATTTGCTGCACCAAAACCTTGCCTGGTAAACCAAGTGGGAAAAACCTGCGGTCGAAGGAAAAAGATGAGCAAATGTCTATATGTCGAATCAAAGCATCTTCAGGATGTAGTAAGTGGGGTGACCATGCCAAAGATGTGCCTCATTAAAACCTTGCCATGTAACAAAACCCAGTACTGGACGAAGGACAAAAAGAGTACACGATGATCAAATGAGTATGCTTCAGGATACTCCTTCTAAAAACTACAAACTAGGTACAACTTATACCATGAACATGCTTCGTGAAGAGCTAGACTCTCAGCATGATCTGAAGAGGTAGCAACAAGGTTGTTTCATATACCTCCAAGATAGTATTCCTAATAGTAAAGACATAACTAGTTTGGGAACAAGTCTTGTGTGGGTTTACATAGATAACCTGTGTCAGCATATCTAACAAGGCAAACATCATTCCGAGGATCAAGGGGGTTTGATCAATTCTTTGATGCGTAGGGATAGAATAAGCCTATTTCCGTCATATATTTAAAGTAGCAGAAAATTGTCTTTTATGCCATTTTCAGAGACAGCGTGTTGGCGCTGAGCTATATCTAGCTAATAAGTTCACATCAAATGAGATGTCCGATCTAAAGCATTGAGCCAAGTACAATAATGTGCATATTTCACTTAGATATGGGACTTCTGGCACCAATATCTATTCGTTATCATCTGTAAGATGCTACGAGTCTCTCTAGGCTTCGGATGACCATGTGTGTGCTTGAAGACTTCACTTTATCCTCATTAAAGCGTCAACATCTTCTGGATGTAATTTGATTGATGGACTAAAATTTCATCTGCACTGTACTCAGGCTCCTGGTCGATACAATAATTTATTTTCCCAAGGCCTTTCATCTCAAGTTCCGACTTCAGGTGCTTTGTGGTTTCCTTGCTCTCTTCAGGAGTATCAATCAAATTCATGTCATTGTCATAGACCGCCACAATTGTAAACCCGGAACTTATTTCCTTAATAAACACGCATGAGCATAGTTTATTATTCACACATCTCATCCCGATCAAATATTCACATAGACGGTTATACCACCTCCGTCTAGATTGTTTCAATTTATAAAGTGAACGCCTAAAAAAGAATGAAGAGTGTGTTCCGTAGTCTAGAACTATTTGTATCAAGTATCTTAAGTCCTTCAGGAACTTTCATGTATATCTCTGTATCATGATCCCCATATAGAGATAAGTTGTGACCACATTCATAAGCTGCATATTCAGTTTTTTGGAAACTACAAAACTGATAAGGTAGCGGAATGTTATGACATCCATTACGGGAGAATATGTCTCCTCATAATCAATTCAGGGCTTTGAGAAAATCCTTGCGCCACTAGACGAGCTTTGTACCTCACAATCTCTTTTTTCTTATTAAGTTTCCTTACAAATACCCATTTAAATCTTGTAGGTTTAACATGAGGAAGTGTAGGAACAATAGGCCCAAACACCTTTCTCTTTGTCAAGGAATCTAATTTGACCTAGATTCCTTATTTCCTTTTTGGCTAGTTGTCTCTTCGTTGATATTCATCAACAAAGCAAAGTTCGAGGTCACAACTTATTATAGTTTCGGTGGCCACCGCAAATACAAACACTTCATCGATGATAATCTCATTTCTATTCCAGATCTCACTTAAACATGCATAATTTACCGAGATTTCTCTATTCTCGGGCGTGAGTTCAGACGTTAGGCGTCCCCCAACGTCGTCTCTTCTAGGACAGATCCATAATATGAATTTTTTCGTGAGATGGATCAGTTGAGATTCAATTTCTAGTGGATTCATTTGTGCCAATTTTACCCTCTTCCGGGGATAAGAATCCTTCGAACATAGTAGTCTACCTCGCTTCTGGGTAGGGACAAGTGACTGATTAGCCGTTATGGTTGTACCTTGTCCATCTGGGAAAACGCGTCCTACAGTGACATCTATCCTTGCAGGCACATTTGCAGCAGTTATATGTGATCTTGTCACTTTAACTAGATCAGAGAAAGCGTCTGGCATATTTTGGGCTACACTCTGTAGATCTAGAACTCTCCGTAGTTCGTTATCACATTGTGTTGTTCAGGGATCGAGATGAGACATAGTAGGAACATTCCACGTCAATTCACGTCGTTCATCAGGAACGGTAACATTCTTATCTCCCCCTAACGGCGGGAAGACTGTCTCATCAAAGTGACAATCCGCAAATCTAGCGGTAAAGAGATCGCCTGTCAAGGACTCTAAAGAGCTCAAAATGGATGGAATTCATAATCAACCTGTATGACCATCCTTTGTTGAGGACCAAATTTTGTACGTTGTGGCGGTACAATTGGCACGAAGACTGCAGACCCAAATGTGCGTAAATGCGAAAGTAACGCGGAGTAAGGTTGGGTAGCAGTGGGCCTCAATGGGACCAACATGGCTGCATGCAAGATTGCATAGCCCCAAGCAGAAACTAGAAGCTTGGTGTGCATTACCAAGATTCTATTTGCGAGACCATTGACTTGGTTCATAAACTCTTCGCAAGCGTGCGAATCGTTGTCAAGTAAGGGAAATATTATGCCCAAAGTTTATCGTACCACGGGGATTAGTGGTTAACCCACAATCCTTGGGTAATCGGAAATAAAGACACTTAGCAAACAAATAAAAGAAAAAGAAAATAAATAAAAAGGCTAATCTAAGGCACCGAGCCTTAGCAATGCTCGGCTTTGGTTTTCACCAAAGCCTAATCAAAACTAAGAGCCTAGTGGTGGATATAAACAAATGAGTCGAAAATTGTAGGAAGTTTTGAATTGTGAATTAATTAAACTAAACGCAACCGAAAAGTAAACTAAACAACTAATTAACAAACTAGAAAATTAAATTAGAGTTTCAAATTAATGGGAACATGGGAGTGTCGGGTGATTCACACTAACACCCTTGCAAATATCAATGTCAATTTCATAAATGCATGCATTTCCTATATGTGTTAAGTCCCGTATTTAGTACCGGTCAAGGCTACTAAACCAATTATCCTTTCGGTGTATCGATTATGCCGGTTAGGGCCACAATCAACTCTCTAATTTGGGCATTACGCCGGTTAAGGCCTCAATATCTAAAATTAGAGGCCTAGAGAGCAAGATAAAAGAGACCCAAGCAAGCTTAGCTACAATTAAGCTAGCTAATGGTTACCACACTTAAATCCTAGATGCAACAAGACCAATAAG
>BDJD01006929.1:11396-40490 GCA_002564525.1 Rosa multiflora
AGAAAAGATTATAGAAGTGTAGGAGAACACAAAGGTAGCCACAATTAGCTAGGAAGCTAATATGACTTCCCTTGAATTACAACTCCCACAAATACCTAAAGCTTGAATCTTATAGCTTTTGATGAATCCTTGAAACTTGTGTGAGAAATTCTATGAATACCCAAAAGAAAACTAAAACTATTATGAAAAATGGAGGAGAAGGAGGAGAGGAGAGGAGAGAGAGTAGCCCAAAGGGGCTGCCTCTATTTGGTGTGTGCGGCAGCTATAGGTCTATCTATAGGGTTCCCTCTTCAATAATTGTGGGTGGTGTATTTATATATATATATAGCTGCAAGGAGACTGATTAATTGGAAACGTGGTCGTTTTGAATAGGTATGAGATAGGTGGCTAGCTGTTGATGCGCGCGAGAAGGAGAGGATTTTGTCTTTGGCGTGTAGTGAGGCAAAAACACGCTGCAAGCTTGCAATGCTTCCTAACTTAATTAAGCCACCATGCTTAATTATACTGCTGCCATGTGTCAACAATATTTTAGACCCTTCCAATTAAGGTAACGTGCAGCACATGATTGGCCTTAATTAATCATTGGTTAATTAAAAGTAATGGATAATTAAGGTTGTAATTTTCCTTTTCTTCAATTTATTTCTTTTCCCCAATTTTCTTCCGCATTTCTTGACCGTGCCGACTAGTGCTTGACCGATGCTCTACTATTTTGTCCTTTTGTCGGAATATCTCAATTTGCTTCATTTTCGCTTCATTTTCCCATGATTTCCGTAACTCTGCTTATTTTCTACAAAATAAATAAAAGTGGATTAATTACCTAATAATTGACATGAGAATTAGCTTATTTATAGTGTTTTAGATATAATTATATGCATATAAATGCGTATAATCAACCATCTCAAGTGTGAACATAGGGAACTATATGTTCAACATCAATCCCAACGGATATGCAATATTCATTGAATAACTTCGATGTAAATTCTCCAGCATTATCAAGTCTTATGGACTTTATGGGATTATCCGAGTGGAGAACCTTCAATCAAGTGATATGGGTGAGAGTTTAGAAAAAACAGCGTTTTCTTGCGGACAATAGTGTAACAGATGATCAATTTGTCGATGCATCAACCAAGACCATTAATATTTAACTAGTCCGCATGGTAGTTGGATATGTCCACAAATTTCCCTTGCATTCTGTGCAAAAAAAAGATAGTGCATATACTAGTTTTTGCATATGATGGTCTAGTATTTAACATTCCTAACGAGCAAGCTTGGCATAGTGTGTCATTAACCCTTATTCATAAGGGGATGCAAGTGCGATCAGTTGAGGATAAGGTGCATCATACATATTCACAAGTAGTTGCTCGAATTAGTTAGCTTTTAGCTAATGGATTTCAATTTCTCCAATGTACGCTTTTAGCCGCACCTCAGAGGTTATGCAAAGATATTCCACTTCTTTTTCTCAGTGGTTTCAATGTGATAACGGTTGGTTCGAATATCCTTAATACTCAATAATGTTTTTCAGGAACGTGGAGAATATAAGGCCTCATTAATGGTAAGTTCAGTACCATTAGATAACATAAAATGGGCTTTGTCATACCCCTCTATCAGGTTTGATTGGTCTGATATGATTGTCACAAAGGTATGAATAGACAATAAGTTTGAAAAATATCTCCGATCTGGGGGTATGGTGTGCATAATAGCACTGTTAGGCAGACAACAAACTTCCCTATAAAATATGCCTATTCATTTATTTATTTCAATGGATCACATGCATAAATAATTTTACTGAATTAAATATATTCGAACATAACCACATTTCCATAATCCAAAATCACTGAAAACATAAATCACCAAAAATAATCCGAAAAACTAAACATCATTTATAAAAATGAAGTAAATATGACATAATGGGCCAATCATATCCATGTCTTAGAGTTTCAATTCTCAGTATGTCCAGTAGTTGCCTGGAAGTTCTTGATCTCTAGTGTGGTATTCATAGGAATTGACCCTTCAACAAAGTTAGTCTCTCTAGTTCCGCAACTGGCATGATACTCATTTACAACGTGTGTTTCAAGTCCAGTGGCCAATTCTTCCACATTGATAGCAAAGATCACTCTGATTCTTGTGGCAACAGGCCGTACCAGTGTTCCTCTCAACTCGGGCTTGCTGAGTTAGGGCATCATGGTTTCCACCACGTGGGCCTTAGCCACCTGGAGCCGGATTACTTGTGACGTGGCCTCTTGGGCCTTGGCCACGTGACTGACTGTCATATGGGCTATTTTTGTTTTGCCAATCATGTTTTGCTTTAGGGATATTGACCATTTACACAATTTGAGCCTAAAAATTGCCCACTTGCTTCACTAAGAGTTTTTTACTCCCATTTATTCAATTTAACATTTATTGACAGTTTTGTCCTATCCTATCAAACTCTCTCTCCTCCGAGACTCACTCACTCACTCACTCACTCTCTCTCTCTCTCTCTCTCTCTCTCTCTCTCTCTCTCTCTCTCTCTCAGAATCCCCAATGGACCGAGGGAATCACACCCAAGCCCTCGTCGGAATCCGAATCAGACTCACAGGCCACCACAGTCGGCGATCTGGTCTACTCGAACTCCGAAGCGGCCTAAGGGAGGTTGGGCGTCGAGTTCTCGTTCCTCCGAGTCCGCAACCTCAGCTCACTCCTCAAGTTCCTTCGATCCGTCGCGGATTCCGACTCCACCATCAACCTCTTGTCCCAAAACCAATTGATTCCGGAGCTTCAAGGTCCGACAATTTTCGCACCTGCAATTTCACATTTTTATTATTTTGTGAATTTTTTATGGTTGGGATTTAATTTCTTTGGGTTCCAGTGGTTCTGGTTTTGATCCAGGGTCGGGCCTGGGACTTGAGGTGGAGGTCGAAGAGGGCGATGTGGCCCTGGCGGTCACCGGCAGCGAGGAGGAAGGAGGAGCTGGAAGACTTGGTGGAGAGGAGGTCGAGGTCGAGGCCTGGATGGTGGATGGCATCGGTGAGGGTCTTGACCTTGACATGGTTGCGAGAGAGAAATGTTTGGGTGTGATTGGCCAGGAGTTTGAGGAATGTTCGGGTGTGGGAGAGAATGAGGTGTTGAGGTCTGGCGGTGGAGATGGAGGTGAGAGAAAGAGGGTGTGGATAGAGAATAGATTTCATTGTTGAAGAAATGGGAGGGATGGTACTGCATTTGGTTTTGTTTTTGTTGGCGTTGATGATGATGTTGTGGGCCTGGTGCTTCGGGAAGCTCAAAAAATTGGTGACGACATGGTGGGAAGATGCTTAAACATCTTTATACGTCTGGCGGTGGAGCAGAAGTTGTTGTTCAGGGGGGCAATAATAATATTATTGAGTGGTAATAATGTTTCTACTGGGGGACAATAATCATATTACTGGGGGCCAATAATCATATTATTAGGGGGCAGTAATGTTTCTACTGGGGAGCAAAAATTATATTATTGGGGGCGGCGGGGGGGGGGATAATCATATTACTGGGGGCTACTGGAGGGCAATAATAACATTATTGGGGAACAATAATATTCTTCCGTGACCTATGAGATCTCCGACGAGCTTTTTGAGAGCTTCATATTACTGGGGGCTACTGGAGGGCAATAATAACATTATTGGGGAACAATAATATTCTTCTGTGACCTATGAGATCTCCGACGAGCTTTTTGAGAGCTTTCGGCGACTTATAACAGGATTCTGGCGACCGGTGACTGGACTCCTGCAACCTCTGGCAACGGTGACGGGACTTCGGAGACCGATGACCTGAGTTCGGCGAGCATTGACGGGACTCCAGTCAGGTCTCCATTGACTTCTCTCTAAGTGACAATGGGAGGGAGAGCAAAATTGTCTAAATAATATACACAAAATAAAAAATACTTAATTAGGTATTAGGGCAAAAATTATGTAATTTGTTGGGTAAGTGGGAAATCTTATAAAATGTTTGGGTAAGTGGGGTTAATAAACCTCAATTTTGGGTAAGTGGGGTTAAAAGATAAACTCAAGAAAGTAAAAAAGAAAAAAAAAATTGTAATTAAGAAAACATAAACATATAAAAATCAGAAATTATGCTTTAATGATATGGATACGCCACATAAGCTGCTACCTAACGTGGGATCTAGGTGGTTACCCAAAAGGTAGTTCACCTGGCATTACTCTTATCAACTGGGATGTTTATGAACACCATGAAGCCATGAAGGTGTGTGCAACATTTGTGTCGACACTATTTACTTTCCTCTTTGTGGTTTGCAGTATCATTCTCGGGTCATATATGTAAAGTTTATAATGAGTTGTGGTTTAAAATAAGAGAAAGGTGCTTTTATTCACTGTTAAATTTGCAACAATGATGCTTATGATTTGTAGTTAAACTCTACAATTTTCTGGTATACTTGTTTTGCAGTTTACACGTTTATTTTTCCAAATGATAACAGTGGTAATTAACAAAGCCCATTAATCCACCTTCACTTTTCACTTTTCACTTTTCACGTTTCACTCTGTACAGGGTGTAATGATGACACATGCTAATGTCCTACCTGTTACTTCTGCTGTCATGACCATTGTCCCTGGTATTGGAACCACGGATATCTATATGGCTGTTGAAACCGAAAAAACATCAAAGCCCATAAAAGGAAAAAAACCGTGAGTGCTTTTGATTAAAAAAAAAAAAAATATATATATATATATAATGATAATAAAAAAAAGAGGCACATTGCTCGTTGAGCAAGCATTCTACATTTCATCTACGGCTCGACTACTTCTAGTTTTGTTCAAATACCCGTATAAAAATGGGTGGGGCACGCTTGCGTTTTTGTTTTGCGAGTCAGGTGTTTGTGAAAATGCCTCAGACAAGGTGCTAGAGTTTAGCCTTTTGTGAACCTTATGTGTATGTTGATCATTGTCTCAATGTTATGTGGCATTTACAACAAGCCCATATTGTTTTCTAGATCAATGACATTTTGGAATGAGATAAACTAAGCTTCATTTGAGTTGAAGTGGATTGTATTGCAAGCAAACTTTGTTTGGATTGGTATGCCATTCTCATCATTTTCATAAACCCTAAACGTCGAAGTATAAGACGAGGAATTCTCCTCTCAGAATTTCCAAGCTATATTTGTTGCGTTTGTTGAATCTCAAATTATATTCCGTCTTTTGTGGTACCATTGTCATTGATTGAAAGACTGAAACTGCAAGGTTGGGGGGGGGGGGCCTAATCTCATAGGGTTTATGACAGAATACAATTTGTTGACATTGGTAGATGGACAAGGACTTCATAACTCTACTTGCCCTTTCAAATTGGTTCCCTTTTGCTTTTTATTTTTTAATAATAGGAAGTATAGCCATCTCACCAGTTACATTGAAAAACAAGAAAAGTTGAAAGGGAAGGGAATGAACAGGTTGCTTTCGTGTGTTGAGGATTAGGGAATCGATTTCAAATTTGCAATAAGCAGATCCCATGTATGGCCATATTCCATCAGTATATTCATTGTGTAGGGGAAAGTTTCAAGCTCTTCAATGGCCACTGATGCTGAGATGCTACTAACCAGCAATGACCAAATTAATGGTACCACCTTAGTGGTTATGAGCATTACTTCCGGAATGCATGCAGGTGGCGATGGCTGATTCTGGTGGCTATTGGCCGTTCTAGTGACTTGTGATGTCAGATGCTTCTTTTTGAATATCAAAACATGAACAAATTTATATGACAAATATTTATGCATCAACCAAATAAATTAATAATATAAATTTGGGTGTTCATGCATCATAGGTGATTTTTCAATATGCAACCAGAGATAATTAAAAAGCATTAAATACAAAATTTGAAATAATAAACTAAATATGGCTCATGCTTCATGGTGATTTGTTCATATAATCAAGGCTTGAAAAACATGAATTAAAATTAGAATTTAGAAAACATTATTCGATGCAGGATGGATGAATCCTTCACATGCAATTTATTGATTCTTTCTCTTCTATGATTATATCATATAGGACGAATTGTGTTATGTGATGTACTGATGTAAAATGTAAAATGCTTACTTTGACATAAAAAAATGAGATGTAAATTCAGATATTTTATATTGTTCGAATAGTTGTTCACTGATATAAGAGAATATATGGGAAAATTAAATATGCAGTATCATGCGCCCAAAGTAGCTAGTTTTCAGTAGTAGCGTACCCTTTCAACTAATGTAGTCTTTATCACTCTTTTGAATTAACCATATGCATGCATGAGCTTGACCTCGATTGAGCCAGATATATATCTTGTTGCGTACATGAACAAAATGTACGTGCTTGGTAGAATTGCAATGCACCCCAAGAACTGTCTCCAAATTACGTTGTTCAACTTTTATATTCTTCTTTATTGTGAGCGTGTGATGATCCATATATGGTGCCGAAACAAGTTTTATAGCTAGCTGACTCGATAGCAGGCTCAGAGCCTATTTGACTCGATAAAATGTTATATTAGACTTCGAGGTGATAATGTCCGCATCTGCTCTTTTCTCATTTCATTGCTCGCATGTGCATTATCATGTTTTAGTTCTCCTTATATTGTCATGATGTTTGAGAAATTATTGTTAACAATTTTTGTAGGAAACTCTTGACACTTGACACACCTACGAGTTGCCTGTTTGGAAAGTAAAATCAGGGAAAAGGTCAGGAGCAAGTTGAATGAATGTTGGAAGCATTGGAAGTTTGAGTTGAGCAAGAAATGGTATAAACCATTCAAGAATAGTCCCCTTAGGTTTCGCAAACCTGACGATGATCGTGTTGATGAGGACCAATGGAAAGTGTTTGTTGCAAACAACGACAAGAAGAAGCATCAGGTAATGAAAATATTGCTTTTCTTATTACCTTATTTAATTGCTTTATTCCTACTTAATGATTTTCACTTATGGATCACACAGAGGATGGTGACCATCAACAAGAGGACCCAGTCTCAAAAGAGAATGAATCAATCAACAGGGACACGAACCTATGCTAGTTTGGCTCATGAATATGTAAGTTAGCATATACTTTTACTTATTTCCCATTTTATTGACTAGAAATTTTGATGTGTTATCTTTATATAATATGTACCATCCCTTGAATTAGGGTTTAGGGTTTAGCCTATACAAAATATTAATGTTTATTTAACAAATACGAGACTAGTGCAATTCTTGAATTTATAATATAATATTTACATTTTGTAGGCGGATTTTGAAGAGGCCGAACAAAAGAGGCTAAGCATGAATGTTGACATCACTGCTTCAAAAATCCGTGAAGAGATGTATGCTGAGGTTCTTGGTAAGGAGAAGGGAAACCGAGTAAGGGGTTACTTGGGATGAAGTTCCTGGAATTCATGTGGAAGAGCAAGGTGTTTCAAAGGAAGTGCAACTCTTGCGAGAGCGATTAGAATCACAAACCAAAGAGGCACAAGAGAGGGAAGCACGTCTGATGGATGAATTACAAAGGAAAATGGCCGAACAAACAAAAAAAATGGAAGAAATGTTTGAAGTAAGGTGTGTAGGCATGGCGGTCCAAAAAATGGGAGAGATGTTTAAACAATGTAGAATATCGGTGGATACACAAGAAGATATGGAGCAAACAATGTCTCAATTTGCTCAAAACATTTCTCAAAGGCCGTCAAATGTGATTTTTTCCCCAAATGATGATGTTTACCACCCCACATTGCCATTTGAATGTTCTGATATGCAGACGGATTAAAGACATTGCTTGAAGAGTTGAAGATGGTGGTCGCTGATTCAACTCTATTGAAATTAGTTTGATATTACAATAAAGATTTTCGTATTAGTATTTCCATTTTCTAGTCATTTGAGATTTCGGACTAATTTTAATTCTTGTCTTTTGTTAGTTTAAAGTTTAAACTTTGTAGATTTTATTATAAATATATTTTCTTTAGAATATTAATGGTTATGCCTCATTGATATTATTATTTTTTTAATTCCGTGAAAATTAGAATTATTTGGATATAATTTATTTATATTAAAAATATTGATTTTCATAATATTTTTTTAAATATAAAATTTAAATGATACCGATGCCGTAGTGTATCCATTGCTTAATACACATGGATAATTATCCGTAATTATGGATAAATTAATATTATACAAAAATTTAATATTAAATAAAGTATAACATATTTTGTATACGTATAAAAGTATTTATGTATTTTGGTAAATACGAAATAGAAAATAAAAGAAATTGAGGAGAGAGAAAGAAAATAAAAATTAATGCAGTAAAAAAGAAAAGAAAAATAGGAGATACTGAAGTCTTAAAGCGTGGCTTTTGGTTAGTGGAACCTGCGACAGAGAATACTCTTTTTTATTCCGTGGCTGCACCGTACCTAATGATTTTTTGATACCCTTATTTGTATCATTTGAAGCAAAAGATACAAAAAAAAATATGTATTCTATGAGCCTTTTGCTAGTAGTGCTTATTTTTTTTTTCATATGAATCTAATAACATGACATTTCAAACTTCTGACACAGTAATAAGTGCGTGCCGGAGAGTTTCCGATTCAAATTCTCGGTCTTCCTCTTCTGAAACTCAAGATCTAATTCAAATAAAAAAACAAATAACATATTTCTCTTGAGAAGGAGAGGTGGAAGTTGTCGTTTAGAGGCTCAACATTGAGGTGGGGCTGCTGCAACCATGCAAGAGTATATTTTTTGGCATATTATTTTGTGCTGTCTAATTTAACTTTCGGTTACTGCAAATGCAAGCATACCTGAAATTGAAGAGGCTGACTTGTCAATAATTAGGAATGAGGTTGCTAACTTCTGATGTGTGTAGTAATATTTGGTGTCAAATTTTTTGTCGCAAACCAAATGTTTGGCATTGACTATGGGGTGGATACCAAAATTTTGGTACCAAAGTTCTAAGCATGGCACATCTTTGAAGATCCAATTGAGTTTGCAAGTTTGACAGGCAATTGTCGTAGACTCGTAGCCTTACCAAAATTTTGTATTGCTAAATTCATTATCCCCAAAGCACATGGAGAAGAAAAAACCACATACTACCTCAAACTCTTAGGAATAAAAGTCTGTT
Source organism: Rosa multiflora (assembly GCA_002564525.1). Classification (NCBI taxonomy): domain Eukaryota; kingdom Viridiplantae; phylum Streptophyta; class Magnoliopsida; order Rosales; family Rosaceae; genus Rosa; species Rosa multiflora. The sequence continues at coordinate 20,459 of BDJD01006929.1, forward strand.
TACTAAAGTTTTGGACAAGGCCTACTGCACTAGTGAAGTGTATATGTTACGTGCTGAAGTGAAAACGTATTTGCACTCACGAACTCATCACAAGACTTCCACAACATGTCTACATTACCGTATCAACATCTTACCATTTTCGATAATTACGAGATTCTATCTTTGTCATGAAACAAAAATGAGATATTAAAACCCCCCAGCTCCCTACACCACACAAAACTGAATCAAGTGTTTGAATAAACTCAATCAAGGAACATTCTCATGAGTCCTCATATGCAGAGGACAATACAAAACTGAGATTAATTTAAACTGCCAATGCCAGCCGTTTAGACATGAACACTGAGCCAAATAAGATTAGTTAAGTCACACACATAATAATAGTGACAAGATTAATAATTTAGTTTTGCATTCTCGACAACCAACACATAACGAAAACAGAAAAATCATATGCATTTTTGTCCTCTCAATGCCAACATTATGATGAGACTAATGATTTATTACTAAATTAAATGCTTTTGTTGACAATTTCATACTCGGGCATCAACCCCTTTTTTTTTGTTCACCACATAAATAAGCCATATGTGATGTGTAGACTTGAAGTAATAATTTCCTGGTTTATAATGTAACACATTTTCAAGTGTAATTTTTAAGGTTTCTTTTTGGTTAAATGAATTTGTAAGAAGCAAGATGCGAGATTCTAAATATTGAATGAATTTCAATAAGCATTTTATGTTTTTAAATTTTTAATTACAATAATTATTTTATGTTGGGAGTATAAGAGTTTGTTTTGTTGAATGAAAAATAAACATTTTATAGCATTCTGTACTACAGTACTAGAGCTCATTCCAACAAACGGGAATTTTAACAAAAAAAAGTCTGATTCTCACAAACGTGCTCTTTATAAAATAATCTCTTATAAATATTTGGTCGAAAGTATATACCAAGCACACATTTATCTGTACTTTAAGGCCTCGTTTGGTTCGCGGAAAGTAAGCATCAGTAAAGGAAAGCTGTTCCTTTCCTGTGTTTGGGATGCAAAAGGAAAGGAAATACTTTCCTGAAGCAAGGGAAAATAGGGGGGAAAATGGTTCCTTCCATACTCCAAAGGAATCACTTTCCCCTCTTCTTTCCTTGCATTTATTACTCACAACATATTATTTTATTCCATTAATTACATACTTTTTAACAACTTTCCGGATAACTTTCCTTACATTACCAAACATCGGAATGGAAAGTTCTTCGGAAAGTTCATTTCCCTTCCCATGGGAAGGGAAATGAACTTTCCGAAGAACTTTCCATTCCGATGTTTGGTAATGTAAAGAAGACATCAAGACAGTGAATGCCAAACCCACCCCGCTTACACCTCTCAAGCGAAAGTATCAACTGTTTAATCCCATCCCCACAAATGATGCTAACTTGTTAATCAAAATTAAACAACGTCCTTATCAAAAAAAAAAAAAAAAGTCCCAAGCTTTAATAAATGATTAAGGGAAAAAATCATTCAAACTCCAAAGAAATAGAAAAAGGGAACTGGCAAATCCTGGTCAATGCCAAACTCCAAAGAAAACAAAAGTATATTCATTTAAGGGCTGCGATTTCCTGATCCCCCGGACCCTTTTTGAAACCTTGGACCTCCTAACCACGCGGGACCCACAACCCCGGGACCTTTTAGAGAGAGAGAGAGAGAGTTGGGCCGGTTCGAGGCCTGCTAGTACAAAAAGCTGAAACGAAGAGAAGCGCATAACATTATTTTCATGGTGTGAGGAAGAGAGAGAGAGAGAGAGAGACTTAAACGAAGACGTTATAGGAAGCTGGAACATTAGAAGAAGAAGAAGAAGAAGAAGATAAAAACACAATATGGAAGCAGTTGAGGGACAAATCACATGGGACTAGAACTCCTCTCCCAGACTCATCGGAGAGATCAAAGGAGCTATTGTTGTTTAGGGCTCTTATTTTAGCTCCCTGTTTTTCTTGTTTCTTTACATTCTGGGTTTCTGGGAATTGAGGAGAGTTTTTGTGGGTGTGTGTGATCTGGGTCTGTTAGAGTGATCTGGGTCTGAGATGGAGGAGTCTCGGCTGTTGTGCCAGTGGACCGTCATTAGATCTCTTCTGGCTGTTCTTCAATGGTGGGGATTCAATGTCACCGTTGTTGTCATGAACAAGTGGATCTTTCAGGTCTCTCTCTCTCTCTCTTTCTCTCTCCATAATTCCTCTATTTTTGCTTTGTGTGTTGCATTATGTGCCCCAGTTGTGTATTTGTGACAACTGGGGTGAGCTCAATTTCGGGTTTTCCGATGATTTTTTGTTTCGCAGTGTTTAATTCTCCGGTGTTTGCTGCGTTGATTTTGTTTATCTCTAAGATTGGAGTGATTAGATTAGGGACACTATAATCACGATACCCTACCATTCTACCAATGCTGCCTTGGCTTTTGGTCGAAAGTAATTTTCAGCGTGAGTGTGTTAAGGAGGGGGGAATTTAAAAGGTGACCATACTGATGAGATGATGTGCAGCTCTTTGAATTCTGCTTCATGTGTTATTGGCATAAAACTTCGTTACCGGGGGTTATCTTTCTCCTCTTAACTCTCATTCTTATGACCAGTCCATATAAGTTTGGTAAACCTAGGCCCAATCTCCGGGGGGAGAATTTTGTTGAATTTATAGGCATAGAGAGGTTAGACTAGGGGAATCTTGTGATGGAATATAGTTAATAATTCTTCATGTGAGGGAAATTTCTTTTCCCTTTGTACTTGGGTGAATTATTGGTTTCAGCTTGCGTGACGGAGATTATAATTATGGTGATAAGATCATACATAAGTGGTGTCACAGTGTTACTTTTGGGGTCTAACTGTTCTTTTACACTGGGATGTCTTTTTGCATTAGTCTTGTAAGTTTGCTCCATAGCCAACACTGTGTTCCTAATTGTGAATCATTTTCTTTTGAACAGAAACTGGATTTTAAGTTTCCCTTAACTGTATCATGTGTGCATTTCATATGCTCGGCAATTGGGGCATACACGGTAATCAAGGTGTTGAAGCTTAAACCACTAATAGCAGTTGAGCCTGAAGATCGCTGGAAAAGGATATTTCCTATGTCATTCGTGTTCTGTATTAACATAGTGTTGGGGAATGTGAGCTTACGTTACATTCCAGTTTCTTTTATGCAAACGATTAAGTCATTCACTCCTGCGACCACAGGTCAGATCCAGAAATGGCTAATATTATGTATCGGTCGTCCTGATGACCTGATGAAATTGTATACTGTGTTCTAGCTTTATCTGATCAAAGAATTTGAACAGTTTTTTTGCAGTGGCTGGTTTGGAGAAAGAGCTTTGACTGGCGAATTTGGGCTTCCTTGATACCCATTGTTGGAGGAATTCTTCTTACTTCTGTTACAGAGCTTAGTTTTAATAAGCTTGGATTTTGTGCTGCCTTATTTGGTTGTCTGGCTACTTCCACAAAGACTATCCTTGCAGAGTCTCTGTTGCATGGATACAAGTTTGACAGGTAGTCTCTCTGTTCTTAAGGCTCAAATTGTCATATCTTTTTCATTGTTCTTCCCTTTCCTTGTTCCTTTCTCATAGCAAGGCCTAAATTTTCATCAACTTTTTCATAATTTTTTCTCAATCCATTTCTTCTAGCTATAACAGGCTTTATTATATGCATGATTTTCCAGATTCAGTGCTATTTTGATTTACTATTTCTACATACTAATCTCCCGGTGATATTGACAATATAAATATGCAATCAGGTTCCATTTTATGTGCCTAGCATACACGTGTTTTTGTAAGAAAGAGAGGGTTTTACCTCACATAGAAGATATAAAAGAATGTCCATATAAAGAAAAAATGCAATCCTTTCCGTATCAGTGTCTTCAAACTTGATAGACTCAGACCTGTATACTTATTGTGATGTATAAAAATGTCTCAGAATGTTCATTCTGAAAGCAGGTTATGTTGTAATATTTGGAAATTTATTGGATACAGAAAACAGTTTGTAGGGTGTTGTGGCCATAATGACTAAAATTGTTGAGAAGTCGTGGAATTTTCAAATAGGTTTGGCTTCACACCCTTGTGAGAAATAAATTAAGGTCTGATATTGTGTCTCCCTGTACTGTAGACAATCCGGAATTTGTTATCTGCCCTTTACCTTTTCAGAATTTTGAGCATGAACATGGGCCTTTTTCTTCCCTTTTGTTTTCCAGATTAGAATTTCTTTTACATCCTCACATGTATTTATTTCTCATTTTTCTGTTTGGAGATCTTGCCATGTGGCTTCTAGCTTCAGCGGTCTTTGTTTTTGTAGTTCTTGCTTAATTTTTCACTCAAACTTAGAAAGCTATAAAAAAATTCACTGTTTCAGTTGTATTTGTGTGCATGAAGTGTTCATGACTCGGTGATTCATGCTGATACTTGTTTTTTCAATGTTTTGGTCATACAATTTAGCATAAACACTGTGTACTACATGGCACCTTTTGCAACCATGATCTTGGGAGTACCTGCTATGCTACTCGAAGGTAATGGAGTTCTTGAATGGCTTCACACCCATGAGACTCTTGTTCCATCCCTCACCATAATTTTCAGCTCTGGGGTATTGGCATTTTGTCTCAACTTCTCCATCTTCTATGTGATTCATTCCACAACTGCTGTAACATTCAATGTTGCTGGAAACCTCAAGGTAAATATTAAACACAGTGACTTGCGTTGCAATATTGGTGCAATAATAGATATCTGTTAACTAAGTGGCCAAGTAGTTATGTTTGGGTTCATAAATGATACGGTCCTTGTCTTGTACGCACAAGTTTCATCCCGTTTCATAATGCTCTGTATAGTCCATGCCTAGAATATGATATCCATCACACGTACCAATTGATTTTCATTTTTTTCATGCATGCAACAACTATTTTCAGCTGCAAAAGCTTCTACCGCCCTCGGGGCTCCCCTTGGGCATCATATCATTGAATTTTAATTCATTGTTGCAACTACTTATTAAGTTGTTGGGCTGGATTTTTCCTAAAAGCTTGAATTATAGTGGATCCAGCTATAATAACCCATAGTTTGCTGGTTGAATTCTCTCCTATAAGCTTTAATCCGTTATTAGGCCATACCAAATGGGCAAATGTGTTGTCATCTGTCACATATTCTGTATTGAACTCTGCCCACAGGTTGCTGTTGCTGTCCTTGTTTCATGGATGATATTCCGAAACCCAATTTCCGGTATGAATGCTGTTGGATGTGGAGTAACCCTCGTGGGATGTACTTTCTATGGGTACATAAGACACCTGCTATCCCAACAGCTGCCAGGAGCTCCTCGAACACCCAGGACTCCACCCAAGACTCCACGAGGTCGTATGGAGCTGCACCCTCTAGTAAATGATAAGTTAGATGACAAGGTCTGATGGTTCAAGTCATGAACAAGGCTCTTGGCAGTCGGGAGATTATTTATAGGAAACTGAGTACACAAAACTTACTATTCACTTCTTTGGCTCTTTGCTTGTAATCTTGGTTCAGACTACAGATTTTTAATATAAGTTATTTTTCCCCTTGCCATACTAGAGTACCCGTCAGCTTCTTCTTGTGAGTGAATGAATACATCAATTTTTGTAGCAGTTCCAAAAGCACTTTGCAATTTCACCATCACGGGTCATTTCCCAAACTACCATGCAGCTTCAAGAAACTAGAACTACCAGAGCCTCTTTAAGTTTCTGACGGTGAAGTCGACATTTGGAAATGGAAGCTTTGATAACACCGTCAGTCATGCATTAATAGGATTTAGATCTGGTTGAAGGTTGGAACATAAAACAAAAAGCTTTTAAAGGTTGGAGGTTCCAATAATTCAACTGAGGCAATTTATTAAAAGATTGAGGGGGGACTACGAGAGACTACATTTCATTAATACAAAGAAAAGATCCGCTAGTGATTCTAGTTCTATGTAAGTAGTTAGACTAAAAGATTACAAGCTAATCAATGTATACTAATTTCTTATTAGATATGACACATATGAGGGATCCAGATCCTTGTTGGGGAACCAAACTAGGCCAAGAGCCAGAAATCCTTCTGCCATCTAGTGTTGATGAGATAGCCACCCACACCTTTGCTTTGCTTCCTCACTCCAATAGTCAAGCAATCTGCATTGTTGATGCAATGTTCCACAAACTCCTCAGTTCTGCTTGTTCCATATAAGCTGCATAAAATGATACGAACCCCAGAATTAACAGAGATCAGGATCTAAAAGTTTGAGATTCATGAGAAGGGTGTTGTAGGAAATGATTGAGTAGGTTAGATTACCAGCTAATGAGGGGAGAAGCTTTCTTCTGACCCAGAACTAGGACTGAGACCTCTAGCTTCTTCACTTGGCTGATCACTGTGGCTAGTCTAGGTCCTTGGATCACAAGTGCTTCCACTTCAACCTGAATATTCCCCAAAGATAAGAATATTAATATTGTAAGCACATGACTTGGATGTTAGATAAATAATGTAACATACACACAGAACCCATGTCCCCTCTCTTTTTCTGGGAAAAGGCAAAGCAACTGATGAGAAGTCAGTTCACTGGAAAAAGAAAAAGAAAAAGAAAAGTTTGAGAAGGTAGCCTAGCTATTGTCTCTGATCCAAATCATTACCCTTCTCCATCTAAAGAAGAGAAAGACAAAAAAAAGAAAATGGTAAAAGAAATAGTTAAAATTTTAAAATGAAAAATCCAAAGAAAAGAGGGAAATTCCAGAGGAGAGGGCAAGACAGGTTTGGACCAAGAAAGAACAGCATTGAAAGGTAAAAAGGGAACATCAGTTGGGATCTATCAAACAAGATAAGCTAGCACACTCCCAATCTTTAACAACTTGTAGGGATTTATCATAAAGAAAAAAAATTAGAGTCCACGAAGACCCATTTGATCCTTGGAAAAGAATCTCTCTTGGTAAATAATAAACATAAACTGAAGAAATCACAAGGTAGATGAATAAAATATCCAAGGAACCTTGTAAAAACTGTTTTATGAAACCAACATGATTTCTAGGCAAAATACAAAAAAACATGAAGAAGATAAACAAACCTCAGGCTTGCAAGCCTTGCAAAGAGACCCAAGAGAGTTTGCAAGGTATGGAGAACCAGCAGAAGAGTCCCCATGTGAACTAGAAGGCATGATGTGAAGAAGAGTAAGCAAATCACCCTTGTTGGCAACATGAGTGAGAGCCCACATCATTGCATGTTTGGAATGAGATGAGTCATCCACCACCACCATGACTCTCTTCCTCACTGTTGCATTCTCACCATAACCATAACCACCGCTACCATACATGTTGCTAAACCCTTCCATTTGCTTCTTGAAGCTTCCCTCAGAGTGTGGAGTTGCACCACCGCTGTTGCCACCACAAGGGTTGCTATTCCCACCTCCCCACCTTCTTGAAGTTGATTTCCAAGCCTCCCTAACACTCATCTGCCCCAGAAATGAACTTGAAGCTGGCATTTTATGCTCTACCCTATTGCTCTACAAGATCAACACTCAGCCCACTAGCTAGTACTAGTACTACTTCTACTACTAGAGAGAGAGAGGGAGAGAGAGAGGCTGTACTATGAGGTTTAGTCGTTTAGATATATTGATGGGTTCTTGGTTATTATAATGGGGAGGGAGAAAGAGAGAGGAGAGAGAGGATGGGGTTAAAAATACTGATGATGCAAAGCCAAGATTTTATCTTTCTGCAGGTAAAAGTAGTGTCACGGGAATCACTTTTGGCAGTGACTTTACTCTGAATAGATGCGGTGAAACAATCACTATGGTTGGTTTTGTTTGATGTGCGATGATGAAAGGAAGGATTCTCTCTGTACTATGCCTAATTAATATATCTGTCTCTTACATAATATCTATTTCAGATTCATTTTCAGGTCATTTTCCAATCTCTTCTCTGGATTTTGTGTGGGATATGAATCATGGCATTTTTATCTGATCACAAAATAAACTATGGGAATCACAATTTATTGGAGACAATTTATTGGAATAATATTGGCATTTCATGTCACAAGGCTGTGCTACTATTATCCAGAGCCCTCTCTTCTTTCCTGGGCTGAACGCCTGAACCCTTTTCTGGATGATCACCATCACCAACCCAATGCATTGCCCAGTTTTTTATGAACCTGTTCCAAATGAAAGAGGTACAAAGTAAAAATCAGTGTTTTTAATGAAGACCAAGTAATTTTATCAGGGGGCTAATTCTGGAACCTACATGTGAATTTTAGTGAAACAATGAGAGGAAAAAAAAAAAAACTTTTTGTGACAGTCATGGTGAGCATTAAGCTCTGGCAAAGTTAACTATGGGATTATCATTTTTAATTCATTAAATAAGTTGATTATTGGAGGTGGTGAACTGGTTGTATGAGTTTGTGAGTGGAGAGAGACTTCCGTACAACACCCGCAGCACGTGGAACTGTGGCGGCTCAATTAGTGCCCAAACAAGAGAGTATTTTGGGTATTTCACATTAAAAATCAGGGATAGTTTTAAAAAAGAGGGAAAATTTTCTTTCTTCTGATAGAAGGGCCGCATCGCCACGTGGTGCGGCAGCCCCTACGCAAGAATTTCTCTTGTGAGTGAATCTCACATGGACATGGGGTCAGTTTGCTGCTCTAGGCAATTATAAAATTTTCTGATAGAAGAAAAAATAAAAACTGGAAAATTTTGTTTTGGAAAACTTAATTCTGATTTGGTTTGACTAAACTAGAGTTACAATTTTGTTGGTATAGAGGTCCTAGAGGATTACAAATTGATTTGTGGACATAAAAAATTAAAAAGAAAGTTGAACCCAAAATACTATTATAATTTGTGGATTTTTGAACCCTACCATATAACAGTACCAATGCATAACCAAATTTTAGTATTTGACCAGAGTCCTTCAATTGTAAAGAACTTTTGAATGATTGAGGGGCAGGCTTCAAATGAGACTTGTACGTACGCCACTAGTTCCACAATTGATCGACTCAAACCAAATATACACGCTTGATTAAGAACTCAACCCTACATTTCCTGGGTGTTTATGCTTAACAATCTCCAAAGCTTAATTAGATATATTTTGATTGATTGATCCATCTTACAATATATCAAAGTTGTCGATCAAAACTTACATATATGTTAAGATAGATCAATCATTGGGTGTCCCTCATCTTAATTCCTTTCATTTACGTTTTCCAAACCTACAATTGCTAAAAACGGGAAAAAATTCAGAACTTCACATGAGCATTTAACTTCCACTTCATTTTTCTGGCACATTGAAGGGGCTGGCCGGGATTAAATTACTTTGTCATTGTCTAAGCTCCCCATTAATGTGCTCAACTGAACTGCATTTAACTTCAACTTCTGTCCTCAGTCCTCACACCTTTCATTTTCTAGTTCATTGAAATGCATAAAATATTCCAATGGAAGGTACAATAATTTCCAGGTACACACAGGTTTGCATAAGTTTTCTCAATGTGTAAGCAGCCAATTAATGTCTTCAGCTGAAGAGTTAATATCACATTAATTGTATTTTGAGACTCAGCAATGGAAATTGACCTATCTATTTAGTTTGGTAATGCATCAATGCATCCAGTTAGGAAACAGGGATTTAAATGTTATACTGAATCTTCGTTATCCTATCCCACCATAATAGGTAGGAAAACAAGTTACCAAGCAAGTAAATTAGGCCTTTTGGACCACAACTATACCTAGCTATTTCACTAACATGGACTTAGACAAGAATGTAGTTCTTGATTAAGCTCATTAACAAACTAAACAGCTATTGATTAAGGTTTAGTTTAGAATAACTTAGTTTAGACAATAAGGAGCTGTAGTTTTTAATTTACAAAAGCTGTATTTTACCAATTTTTATAGACAATAACTCATTAAATTATTTTATTGCATTTTACAAATACTTTTTACTGACTAACTTATAAATTAAACTGTTTTTTATACAATATAAGCTACCAGATAACAAGAAAAGCAAGCACATATGTGGACTTCTTCATCTCTCGTGGCTATCGAAGTCCCTAGGATCATCTTGGTCGAAAAATCTTTATTTTAGGTTGTGTTTGAATACTTTGAATCCCCTTGAATGCTTGCATTTTTCTTTATTTTGGTGAGAGGTGTGTGATGGTGGCATGGTGCAACTCTATAACTCTGTCTCAGTGCAGACCGGCCATTCGATCAATAATATTATTGTTCTTAGTTTCTTACTTGTTCGTCAACCCCGTGAGAGTTTGTGACCGACAGATATATTATGAGGCTCTTAGTGAACTGAAATGAAGAGTTTATAAATGATAAACCAAGCCAGAGGCAAGTAGAGGAAAGCCATTATCACGTACTGTCCTAAAATCCCCACCAAAGAGTAAATAGGGTCCTTCTGTACGTTCTAGTTCTGGGTTTTGCTTCTGGTTCTGGTTCGAAGGGTCCCCTCGTTACTGTCTCAGACTTCATCATCATCGTTCAGCAAAAGCAAAGAAAATACTGCACGTCATTGTGGAACCGACTGCAGACAGCCTATAATAGCATCAATTTTTATAGTGAAAATTAGGGTGGTTTTGTATTTTTGTTTGTATATATAATGAATGATGAATAAGCGAGGTTACGAAATGTCACTATGTCAGAAATTGGGACCTGGGTTCTGAGCCAAAAGTGAGGAGAAAAAGGAAGATGGAGCCCCTCGTAAATTGGGTTTATTTGGTGTTTTGATCCAGTCAGTCAGAAGGAGAGGTACTTTCAAATAATTGCTCCCGGGCAACTCGCCGATCCCTCTCACTGTTTCACTGTTCTCTCTTCTCAGTCTAACTTACCATCCTGACCTTTACTTCAATCTGATACAGCAACAATAGTGCTATCCATGTACACTAGAGAACTATTATTTGCTTCATGCACTCCATCTCATGGCATGAGTGATCAAAAAATTATAGACAAATATTGTTCTCAATATAAAGATTATAGAAATGCACATGCTTGTTAATGGATATTGATAATTTTACTTGAATGGAGCCATGGAGGTGATTGCCTTCACTTTCATTCTGGTGGAATCCATCAATACCCTAATTCTCAATTTTGAAGATGAGTTTGATGTAATTGTCTTCTTTCGGTTTACGAATGGGCTTAATCGTCGTCCAAATGAACATTATAATGTTATTTTGTTAGAAATAGCTGCTCCAAATCAAATACGTGAGAAAACTGGAGTGAAAATTGCCACCTTACCCCTGTTCTTGTTAGAAAGTGATTTAAAATTGACCATCTTGTGAAACATAACATGTATATCTTTCAAGCAAAGAAACTTTGTGACGAGTACTAGCATCAAAGTATGCACCAGGCACAAACAGGTCATTGGAACTTGAGCTAGCTTCATGTATATATATATAAGATGAAAGAAGGTTAAGGCAAGTAAAACTGTAAAAGAGTCAACATGAACACCCACCCAGAACGAAAAACAGTGAATCTTGTTCCACTCTCTTGTGTCTCTAAAGTCTAAACAAACTCCATGCATAAAGACGAATTAGCATTCAGCATCACCCTCCTTGCATCTCGTGAAATCCTATAAACAATACCAAACGCATAACGTAAATCTTCTGCGGTGCCGGTGGCCCATGTTCTTAATCTTATTTTCTATGCTTATTTTTGGGGTTAATCCAAGAATCTAACATTCGTTTGTTATCAAATTTGTTTATGGTTTTTGGTGCTGTTCCAACTTTCAAGTGCTGGTTTTGAGGACCCATTTCTCTCATTAAGACTAATATATCATTTCCTCTGTCCTTGTTGAGTAAGTAGAACAACTTCTCTCTCTGGTGTGTGGCCTCATTCCCACACATATGGGATAGGGTGCGTAATTTGTAACCTCGTTCCCAATGGAGGATTTCTTTTGCTGGATAAATTAAGCATCCATATGTGCATATTTATGTTTGGTTTTTGCTTTCTTTTAGAGAATTGAGATGAGGTTTTTGTGAAACTCAACCTCGAATTGGGATTAGTGATAATTTCAAATTTCCAATTAATCTTTGCAAAGGCAATTGAGCTCAGTTCTATTTCTGTTCATTGAGTCCACATAAAATGTTCCAATAAAAATTGGAGTCGCATAATTATACCATTAAAAGTCACACTTTCTGAGAACCCAATCGCACTTACTGTGCCAAGCTTGCTACTCTATTACTTCTTCAGAAAGGTACAGGAAACTTGCAATTGCAATCTCAACCCTGCTGTTAATACACAAACAAAGCTATTTGACCCGAAGCTTGCCCAAATCCCACCCAAAGCCCTAAGCTATACTGTAGTTGTACTGAAGTTGTCTGGTTAAACTCTTTTCCTATTCACTTAAATATATACGCGTTACATACTAAAATAATACCTCTAAGCGTTACAATGAGGGAAATGGGAAGGAACTATAGCGGGATTTGCCCCTTTCCTGTAAGTGAATCTTAAGCCTTCATAGTGATTCCTTTCGGGTCTTTCTAGAGCAGCCTTATTGAACCTGACTACCTTATTGAGGTTCAGAAGTTACCATAACATTATGTTAGTTTTCTATCTGATGAATTGCATCAGAGTTAATTGGAAGAGGAGGTGGTCTTCCCACATAAGTTATTCTGATCTAGCAATGATAACTGTTCAGGAGACAACATTCTTGCACCACTGCTCAGGTAGTGTGGAGCAACCCTCCTCCTGCATTAGAAAATCATGCGACTATATCAACAAAGCAGGGGATTGACTAAAGGCTGCAAGAAACAAAATTGACTGTAGTGGTTGATTACCTTCTTCTTCTTGTGGTCATCTCGACGCCTTTTGACAAACGAGAAGCTTCTGATCTTGAAATGTGGCGAAGTGAGGAAAGATACTCGAGGTATGCACTGCCTCTCAATGTCAAGTTGAATCTGGAAGGTACAATTGACTGGATTGCATCAAATATATGTGACTTGATTTCACTGCATTTTAGACACAAGGAGTAATTTGGTTATTTGAAATACCATAAAATAAAATATATCCAACTTAGAGTTTACAGAATAATTTGCAAAACGCTTCATTTCAATAGAAAATGGAGAGAAAATAAGCCCTTAAACTTGGGCAATACTGATATGAAAGTAAACAAATACAAAGTTTGAGACTACGAATTAAAATTCATTCTAGATGATGAATAGGCAACTGTAGAAGTAGAACATCCTTGACTAATATTTAATTATATATACAGATAGATATAATATATAAACAGAGGAAGCATTTTTCCGATTGGAAAATTGATTCTCTTTTAATATTCTCCCAGCAAAGAAACAATACCTTGTAATCACATTTGGCTGACTAATCTCTGAATTTCTTCCAGCATATGATGTCTTACTTGTTCTCATACCCTGTCCAACTAACTTACCTAAGGCCATCATATTAGTTGTGTTAGCCAACATCTCAGGGGCTATATCCACGTCCACCCTCCTCACACAACCTACATTTGATCCTACAGAAGAAATGCCCTTGGCATAGAAGCAAAATCCATGCTGGGCAATTGTGGATGCCAATTGCAACCGCTCATCACACCAGCTGAATGAATCCAACTCATCCGAGAAGATCATTGATGGTTCCACAGAATCCTGCATAAAAATCTAATTGCCATCATGAACTAAAACACACAAAATGCAAAAGGAGCTCTAATATCCAACACAAGAATAACAACACTTACACTCATTAGTGGTTGGCATTTAGAAAACAACATGTCAGTTTCCGAGATCAAATTGCTCATTCTATAAGCAAGCATAGCAATCTGAGAGGCCTCTTGTTCTGATGCAGCATACTGCCTTAGATCATTGCGCCATCCACGAAGTTTGTTCCAGGAATCTTGTACAAGATCACTGACTGCTGAGGTTTTTTTCTCCTGTATAAACTTGGAGCCCTTATTAAAATCCATGCGGCTGCACTCATCCATCAATTGATAAGCTCTTGCAACAGTCTCCCCATGTTCACTTTGAGAATCTTCCAACTCCTGATGAGAATATTCTAGAATGGCATCACAATTATTTCCCACCTTATCAAAATTTATCTGTAATCCTGATTTTAATTGAGCAGGATTGTTGTCTTCAACAGGTAATTCTTCATCGAAACGTACTTCATTCATGGTGTTAGCAAAATGGCCAGAAGACACTGTTTGAGATAACAGATCTATTTCATTATTGTCTTCAACTGGTAATTCATCGCCCAAAAATACTTCGTTTATAGCTGTTGCAAAGTGACCAGAAGACATTGTTTGAGATAAGAAATTTGTTTCATTATCCATTTGAGTTTCAGGAACAAAAGACGATTCTGGCACACAGGATATATCTGCAAAGTTGCACATTTCACTTGTGTGAAATTCATCTGCGGTTAAACAGTCATAAAGTCCTCTATCTATATTTGTCACTCCAGGAAAAAGCAGCATCTCTGATAATGAGTCAGCTCCAAGGATTTCATGGTTAGTATCTTTATCTGTAACTCTAGGATATCCATTCTTCATAAAGTCATCTTCAGAATCAGAAGACAATATAACACCATGCATCCTCCGAACATGTCGCCGGGGGAAAGGAAATGAGGTACTTGAATCATTAGAAAAGTAGGGAGCAGCATCAGTTGCTGTATACTCACTGCACTCATGAGTATAGCCATTCCTGCTCAGCATTGCTACCTTCTTGGCCTCCATATTTTCCATTTCACTATAAGCCATGTTCAAACTACATTGCACTTCTGTATTGTCATCTACCTCCATTGGGCTTAAACCTTCTTCCATCATTGATAATGACTTGGTTATCTCTTTCTCTACTAAATCAGATAACTGAGAAGGTAAATCCCAAGGTAATAATTTTGGCAGCATCTGATGACCAGCCTCAACATCAAATAGCAATGAACCATACGTCTCTCGCATCATTTTTGTATCTGCACGGTCAAATATATGATTAATTTTGTTATAGCAAAACATTGGATGTATAAAAGAATTTTCCTAATAAAATGGTAGAAAGGATGATAACACATAGGAAACACCAAAACAACATACTTCAACTAGAGGTTCTAAACAAAGCAAGCAATTAAACAGATTTGAGTTAGTTCCCAAAAGCATTTGATGACATAAAATCATTTTTCAAGTGAAACAGTTTATAATATAAACTAAAAATTTGTCATGGGGATCTTACTCAATAAAAGTCAACTCGCTGTGCACAGAATTCCAGAGTCTTTACAGAATAATTCATATAGATCTAAACACAACTAATATGCATGCATGTGTCCTCCAACTGACCTTTTCTAAAACTTCTTCCTTGGCACCAGAACTGAAGATGCATAATAATTTTTCGAATATCTCCTCCACAACATTCAATAAATCGCTCAAGTAAATAGGGCTGTATGCTGGCTCTCTCTGCAGCACAAACCTGCAAAATAATTAAAGAATGAACTTAAGAACCTCTAGTTTGAAATGCAGACGATGAGTAAGTTAGCCAGAAAACGACTCGCCAGAACTACATACCATATATGCATGGGAATACAGCTCCACTGATGATGGCAACATGAAATGCACTTGTAATCTATCAAAACTGTCTGGCAGGTCAGGTTTTGGACCTACAATATTCCACAATTCTAATAAGTCCCACACACTTCAAAACACAAAAATTCAAGGAGTACATCTCTTTTAACCAGTAAACCTCTTACTATTGCTGGTCAATATTATGGGCCCATTCGCTGTTTTAGCTATCTGCTGAATTGCTGCAATAAAACCACGTTCTTCTTGAAAAGTAATGTCCACATCCTCAAAAAGTATAACAAGTTTATCTTTGCAACAGTCCTCCTTGAAGGCAAATGTTACAGAAGTTCCAGTAGCATCATGACTTTCTTCATCTGATATGGGTATCAGTTCAACAAGATCATCATCATCACCATCCAAGTCTTGGCCTGTCGTACCATTAGCCTCAACAAAGCGAGACTTCATAATAAGCTTGTTCTGTGAACCAGCAGCATTGGCCACTGATCTGAAAGAAATAAACAGTCAATAAATAACAAGGCGGAAATATATTAATTTATACTTGGCAAATTCTAGTTCATAAATAATGATCAAGACCAGCTATCAACATGGTTTACAAGCAACAGTTTCAAACACAAGAACTTGCTTTCTGAATAAAACGTACATATAAATATATAAAATTAACTGAAAGCTTATATTACCATTTGTATATGCAATATAACATTGTGGAAAAGACAATAAAAGAAGCTAGTTTTGGAAATATGAAAGCTTCAACTACTAATAAGTTAAAGACTCGCAGTAAATACCCTCATTTAGAGGTGATATTAATCTTCTCAAAGTAGATGCTCTATTCACATTAAATTATTGTGAACCGATCTCTTGGTCAAATAATCATAAAGACGCAATTCATTAATTCTCATCTCTGGCATTTAGTAGCTTTGGACAAGCCAGACAAGCATATCTTACTTAAATAGTCCATTCACACAATCAACATACGCATCAGGCATAAGGGGAATAGTCTTATGGTTTTGACTTTTGAGACCATTTGACCTAGAATTTTTTTTTTCTGGCAAAATTGACCCTGAATTGTTAAAACTGGGATCAGGTAATGTTTTAGATGTAAACTTGCTCGAACAGAAGAAACATAGAGATCGATGTGGACCTGCTCACATAAAGAATCTAAAGGGAATCATCCAGTTCATGGCAGTGAAAAAACAATTAAACCAATACTTTTGAAAGATAAATAAGGCACACCTTTGAAATTTGCGAGATTTGAACGCCTCTCCAAACTTCTGTTTTACAGTAGCTCCAGTCCGACACTCTGATGCACTGAGCTGGTTAGACAAGATATAAAAAAAGTCAATTGTTTTGTCAAAACTATCAAAATGCCGGGAGATGGTCATAGATTATGTAGAAGTTATCAATATAAGTATGAATATATACCCAAAGTTGCATGTATTAATAAAAAGAAATATGTTATAATGACAGGATGAAACAATTTAGTGATTGCCTTGAATTCCATGCATCATCCGGGATCCACATTCCATTGTTTAGAGTTTGGACTGAAGGTAAGGTTTAACTTAGAATGACCCAATGAAAATTGACAAGCATCTTTTTGCATATTGGTCCTATGTCCAACAACCTAACTACTGGATATATTTCTAGATCTAAAGATGATTACTTCACTACAAACAAAGAGACATCAGGTAGGGGATGTTTTCATATCTATGCCCAAACTTGTAGCCATAGCTTATCCAAAGGTCCAATTCTTGATAATTTATATGTTAATATGGGTCCCAGCAACCATAAGCTAAAATCATGGTCCAACATGGCAGTGATATCTAGGAAGTCATACGAGGAATTGTAACCTTCAGCAGAGTAGTAAACAGTTCCATAGGGTGACTTGGCAATATGTTCTAATTTTCCTCTTATGAGTTCCTTGACTACCACATGACAACTTTCTTCTCTCTTTCTCTCTTAATCAATATAATTATTATTCACAAATCAAATCTTGATCAAAAGTTGAATACATGTCAGGATAAAATTTCAGTACCTCCAAAACCTTAATCCCTTGTTCTTTTGCACACGCATATATAGCTGCAGACTTTCCACTCTGCAAGATGAGAGGCATACTTCAACCAAAAAACAATGAACCAAAAGGATCAGCACTGAATTTACATTTATGTGTGCCTAACAAGTTTTATGCCAGAAAGTAGTCACCTGATGGCAGAAATTCCTATAAATTGAGAGACAAGGTGAAACATTGATTTGAATTAAAGATTCTAGTACCCAAAACCAACATGCCATAAAGATTGACGACACATGTTTCTTAATATCATTCCCAACAAGAGTTTTGGATACTTTCACGCACAAATACATGGACAGAAATTCAACTAGATAAAAAGGTCATACCCCAATTGGCCCTGTAACTAACAAAACATTCTTTTTCTTCAAGACCTCATCATCTTCACTTTCTGAGTCACTTTGAGTGCACTTATAATCAATGCCTTGCCTGTCACCATCTTCACTGGTTTGAAGATCTCGTTCATACCAAGAACGAAGCCACTCACTCAAAAACCTCACAGATTCATTATTACCACATACCTACATGATCAAGTTTTCAGAAGAAGAACCCTTTAAAGATAGAAGATTCAAGGTCGATACTGTTAAATGCACAACTGTGATATAAAGAAGATACAGAACCCAGATTCCTTACCTCCCTGCCATTCTTTGGCTGGTACTTATATGTCCATAAGCTATTCTCAGAGTGATCACAGCAACCAGAATTGTTTGACATCCTGAAATTTATTAATCAGTAAAGTGAACAAGATCTCATTGTATATAGATAGGCTAAATATAGTACATTGGCTTGAATTGATATTAATAGTCTTTAACCATGCAGATTAAAGTAGAGACTACTTTGTTTTAAACAATTGGCCTTAAAAGTCATAACTGCCAAGACCATTGACATAAAGAATATTCAACCTTTCCTCCAGAAATGTATTCTGCTGCTCAATATCTGACTCCTTCATGCAACCAGTATGCTCAGAAAACAAACCACCCTCACAATCCTGACAAAAGATGGAATTAATTGAGTTGAAACTGACTTCCTTAAAACATGTTATTCACATGGATGGTGAAATATGTACCTCTACTTCCTTTGAGTGCTGATAGCACCTCATTTGCTCATTAGGCAAAAACTGAGGGACTGTGGATGATGTTTCATGAGCACATTCCTGTTGAATACGACACTGATATAAAGAGGCTGTGTTTTGAAAAGTTGATGATTTGCATGGTTGGGAAACACTAGAAACCTTATCAAAAGTTAAGCACTCAACAGAGCCCTCAAATATTGAGGACTGCATGCATTCATGATGAGGACCACTTGTCAGACTAGTTTCCTCACAAAATGTCCAATTTCTCCAATCAAGAAACACAGCATCGTCCTGCATCGCAGATTGGATTCATTTTAGGTCAGAGAGATAAAAGCAAACACTAAAATTTATAAACAGCTCATGCCATTAGATGCTGAATATTGTAAAACATTGTAAACATGTCTAAACCAAACGAACCATACCTGAGTATCTTCAAACACATGAATTGGGGCACAAGTAAGATATTTCTCCTTACTCCCCATGAAGCTTGAACTGCCCTCGACTTCAGTTGCCTCCTGACTTTTCTTCCCCGCTTTCGAACATGCAAAAAAGGGATGTAATTGCCTTCCTTCCTTCGTCCAGATCCGTGAGATTTCCTAATGAAACATATGAGGAAATACACTTAGAGCAAAGTTAATGAGCAAAACTTACAATCACTCCATAGTTTACTAGTTTTTTTTACTAAAATCTAAGCAATATAATGATCACAAAACTAGCTACTTCAATTAGAATCTGATGCTTATTTGAGCTGAGCTGACTTAAACCAAAACATAATCCATAAAACTCTGAAGCACAATGTAACTAACATTACATGTAAGAAGACTAAAGAACAATAAAACCACAGCCCTCAGAGAAAACGCAATGACTAACCTCGCTTCTCAATTTGGCCTCTAATCTCAAATCAGGCATTATCAGAGGTCCATCTTCAACCACCACATCTTTTCCATTCTTCTTCGTCGGTGTACTATTCGCCGATCGCTTACCGTTCTAGTTTCAAACAAAATCATTACAAATCAGCAACGAAATTACATAATGTACTACATGATTCAGAAACTCGGAGCTTCAAAATTCACCTTCTTAGGAGCTTTAACCGGCGGCGTCTTCTTGGCCGCCGCCGGCTTCCTCTTCCTCTTGCTCTGACTCCCACAGAACTCCTCATCCTGATCGTTCTTCTCTTCGCTATTCTCCTTCTTCGGATCGCCGTTCTCCACCGGCTCCGCCGGCTTCACAAGAACCAGCGTCGACTGCACCAGTCTCCGCCGGGTCCGCCGTTTCGGCGTCGCCGGAGATTTCTGCGGCGATTCGTCCATGTGAATCGAGTAATTGAGCGGATTGATTCGGTTGAGTAATTGGGGGTTTTTGCAGAGATTTTAGGGATTTGGAGAAAGACCAGCTAAAGTCTAGTCTGGTCCTTTTTTTTTTTTTTTT
>BDJD01006930.1:2110-34879 GCA_002564525.1 Rosa multiflora
CAAGATCCAAGACCAACGTCTCAAGCTTTCCACCATTCATCCTTCATGGTGTAATTCTATCTTATTCCTTGTAACCTTTTTGGTTTTCTTTGTTTTGATTTCGTATGAACTTGATTTCTAGTTGACATAAACGTTAAGGGCAAAGTTTAAAGCCTATTTATATGTTTTGAAATAAAGTTGTGATTTCTATATGTTGATTTATATGTTGCTTATGTGAGATTGCTTGATTGATTTTGGATTACAGAAAACTTTTGCATGTTTGTGTTCTTTGCTGGCCAACTTAGGATATATGCATGTAATTGGAGCTAATTTAAGTAGTGAAGGCTTTGGACAAAAGTCGAAATTAATTAAGGAGGATTGCAAATAGGTGAACTTATTCATAACTAGGTTGTGCACTGTGGTTGACATCCTTTCTTTGTTCTTAATGCGTTGAATGTGTTCTTGATTAGCTAGCTTTCTAGACTATGATTGCATGTTCAATATAGGTGCCTTCACTTAGATTAATTATTCAAGGAAAGTAAAAAATGGGAAATCGTTTGCTTTCTAACGTTTCACACGGTCAACTTCTTTCTCATGACATAGATAATCAACTATAGGAATTTTGATTGGATTTCATTCATATGATTGTGGATTTGGTCTTTGTTCCTTGCGTTCCACCATTGTATATTATGTGTTTTTATATTTTTCTTTTATTTATTTTAATTTTCAAAAACCCTAATTCTAAAACCCCCTAATTGTGTTTACTTGTATATATTTTTATTCTTTGTTTTATTTTGTAAATAATACTTTTTACTTTTTACTTTTATTAATTATTTATTTATTTTTGCAATTACAAGTGTACCCTTAATCCCCCGCTAGAATGATCCCTACTTATTCTATACTAACAACTACATTTTGCAGGGTTAAATTGCACGCTTACTCATAGCTTTATCATCACCACATTTAAATCCTAGATGCAACAAGACCGATAAGTTGTCAATTTGTCAATCTACTCATCACAATTGCCCACACCATAATTTCAAAGCAGTGACGAAGCCTAGAAAGATGCTTCTAAGAAACAATAAATTTGGATTTAAAGTATACACAATGAAAATTGAATTTATTAAAATTAAAGCATCAATATTTGTATAAGATGAGTTAGGGCTTCACAACCCTAACTCCCAAAATTAAACTACTCACTCATAATTAAAACAAGATAAATGTACAATTAAAATAGATGAGAAGATAGATGATAAGCTTTGCTTAATTTCAACAATGCTAGAAAGCAAAGAAAACTAAGCTAGCTTGAATCCTCATAACTACCCAAGATGAAATTAAGGTCTTGATGATCTTCCTTGCTTAATTTGTGACGAGCTCAATATTTAATGTGGAAGAGTGAGTGAAATGGAAGAGTGGGTGAGAGAGTTATGGAACTGTGCCCACTGTAGCAGAAGATAGAGGATAATGAATAATGGGGTGTGCTGCGGCTGTTGGTCTCTAGGGTTGAGGGTCTCCAGATCAGTGGTCTTGGGTTTTATATATATATGGCTACATGTGCCGACAGTGTGGTGGGAAAAGAAAGGAACGGATCAGGTCCGTTGGTCGAGAGAGAAAACGAGAATCATGCCCAGGATATGTGGCTTTCAAGGGTTATAAGAAGAGGCTGCCAAATGTCATTCTTTCATAGGCTGAAGCAATTAAACAAAGCCTTGTTTAATTGTTGCCGCATGTGATGGTTGATGGCTACTTGATTAATTAATCAAATGATTAATTAATTAATCAAATCAATGATTAATTAATCAAATCAAGGATTAATTAACATAAATCTCTCATTTGAATTTTCTTTTCTTTCCATTCCTTTTCTCTTCTTCATGTACTTCCGCTCATACTATCTAAGGTATTTGGTTTCTGCTCCTTTGATTGGCATTGACCATGGTTGACCTGCATTGACTATTTCGCCTTTTTGTCCAAAACTCCAATTAGCTCAATTTCGCCTCATTTTCTCACAATTTCAGTAACTCCACTTATTTTCTACAAAATAAATAAAAGTGGATTAATTACATAATAATTGATATGACGATTAGCTTAATTCTAGTATTTTAGATATAATTACACGTATATAAATGCGTGTAATCATGACTCCACTCATAAGGTTATCGCATCAATGAGGATGTTGGCGTATGGCAATGCTGCTGACATGCTTGATGAATGCCTTCGAATGGGAGAGAGCACTGCAAGGGAGTGTTTGAAGAAATTTTGTGACAATGTTGTGCGCATCTACGAAGCAGAATTTCTTAGAAAACCAAAACAAGAGGACATTGACAAGCTCCTTCGAAAAGGTGAGTCTCGTGGCTTTCCTAGTATATATGCTTGGTTCATTAGATTGTATGCATTGGAAATGGAAAAATTGTCCCAGTGGTTGGCAAGGACAATTTGTTGGCCATTACCACCATCCAACTATTGTCCTCGAGGCAGTAGCCTCGTATGACACTTGGATTTGGCATGCATTATTTGGAATGCCTGGTTCCCACAATGACATATCTGTCATGGATTGCTCTCATTTGTTTGATGAACTTGTTGAAGGTCGTGGTCCTACGTACTGTTAACTATTTTCTTAATCAAAAGCCACATACAATTGGATATTATCTCATAGATGGTATATATCCTACATGGGGTACGATTGTGAAATCAGTATCTCAGCCTCAAACTAGAAAGCTCAAGTACTTTGCTACTAAACAAGAAAAATATTGCAAGGACGTGGAAAGAGCTTTTGGGGTTCTCTAAGCTCTATTTGCTACTGCTCGAGCTTGGCAGTTAGATTTTCTAGGCAAAATAATAAAGACGTGCATAATTTTGCACAACATGATTGTTGAAAATGAACATCCATAAGAGGAAGTACCATTACGTGATGTGCCTGAAAATAGTACGAGAAGGAATGAAGAAGATGAGTATGAATCTTTACCTAATGCTGAAGATATACATCGACTTCTAGCAGACTTAGATGTTTTCTTGGCTCATTACACTCAGATTAAGAGTAGCCGACGCCATGACGAACTCAAACAATATCTTATTGATAATTTATGGAATCTTAGAGGTGGTCAGTCTTAAGCAGTTCTCATTTTTAAGTGTGTTATTTTTTTTTTTATTGTCTTAGTTGTGTTATGTTTCTTTAAATAAAATAAGTGCGAGGACGGCCTCCTAGCTTGAGCGGGTTTCAGTCCTAGTTTTAATTATATTGCAATGAATAAAATTTTAATGAATTTTATGTTTAATGTTTGATGATTAACTTTTTTATTTTTTGAAATGGATGATTAACTTTTATTTATACTAATTTGTGTGGCATTTTTTATCTTAATTTAAGATACACACACAGATTAAAACAAACATAATTTTTTTTAAAATATATATATATTAAAACAAAGACTCAAATATGAATTTGTTTCACAGTGGAAAGATTTGTGTTTTGGACTCAAATTTGTGTCTAAAATTATGAGTCCAAAATATGGGTCCAAAAATCAGTCCTCCACCACTACAGTTCAACCGGTAAAAGTAAGTTTTGTTGTACACTATTCAGATGAAATCAAATCGCTATTTCAGCTTATTTTGACCAAAATTTGAATCTAAAAAATGAGTCTCCCATTGCTGATGCTCTTAAGTTAATACCCTAATACTAACTTGTTCTTCAAAAAGAACAAATTATCCTACACGTACTTTTTCTTCTCCGATAGAAATTAAACGAAATCCTTGTTAATAAAGTTTTGGACTCTTTCTTTGGGAGGTTTTTTATATGCGAACAAAATAACCTTATCCGTTATGGGCCATTAATTGCAAAAAATCAGCTTGATTATTGTAAAAAAAATAGAACGAAAACTAAACCATAAACCTTCCTTACATTTATCAAATTAAAGTCACTAGCTAGACAACTTCGATCAAGGGGGACAACAATTTTAGTGAGGAGCTGATTGCTTCTCGATGAAATCTTTCACCTCCTCAATTAATAATGAAGACTCCTTCAGTTCAGGAAAACAGTAAAACCCATGAAACGAGTTCGGGTACTCGACCAAGTAAGCTTCTTTCCCAGCTTTCTTCAACCCCTCGTAGTATCTCTTTTGCCAGTCTTGTAAAGGATCAAACCCTCCCATGAAAACGATCGTCGCCGGAAACTTCTTCCCCAAAACACCATCTGACTGTGGACCGAATACATGAACCACTGGGTGGTCTCTATCCGTCCCTTCCGGCAAAAGCGCCTTCCAGTACCAGTCGGTTCGCTCCAGAGTAATTAAAAGAGCCTTGGTCAGCTTGGTTTCTGATTCAGTCCTCTCTTCCCCTCCAAAAAACGGTTGTATCCCTATAACACCAATAACCTTCATTTTGGAAAACTCGTGATCACTGGCCTTTACTGCCACGTGGTGAGCCACGTTGCCGCCGGCGCTATCTCCGGCGAGAAAACACCGGCTTATGTCAAGTTCACTCGGGAAACCCTCAAAGTTTGTTGTATCCACAAATTTCAGGACGTCGAACCCGTCGTCGTATTGCGCCGGGTACGGATGCTCCGGCGCGAGGCGGTAGTTGACGGAGATGACGACGGCTGGGAGCTCGAGGGCAAGGCGCTTGCATAGGTCGTCGTAGGGTTTTGAGTTGGCAGAGAAGAAGACAAAACCGCCGCCATGGAAGTATATTATGACGGGGAGTTTGGCGGCGTCGGTGGTGGTGGGGATGTAGAAGCGGAACCAGAGGTTACGGGAGTGGTCGACCATTACATCGGAGGTTTTGACGCGGTTGGTGGGTTTGGGTGAAGGAGAGGCCTTGAAGTCGAAGAGGGACATGAGACGGCGGTTGACGGTGCCGTTGTGGCGGCGAGCTGTGTCGAGGAGGATGGAGAGGATGAAGAGTAAGAAGCGGAGCTTGCATGGAAGTTGTGGCGCCGATGTCGTCGTCATGATTTGAATTAGTTTTTTGCTCTTGCTGGTTCGATGCACGATAATATTAATAGATGCATGGAATGCAACGTAGCTAGACAAGAGTAAGAAACAGAAAACTAGCTGTTGCCGTCTTGTTATAAATTAGCTGGTTCTTAATTGGTCGATGGAAGTGAGGACCATTTGATAAATAAAATTTTAAGGCTTACAATGAGCATGCTACAAGTGGCTCATTCTGCTTTCGAAAGTTATATATTTGCTTTAAGAGTATCGAAAACAGAAAAACTTCAAGTCGATTACATATAATATGTAGATACTTATAATGGAATCATTGCGGGGACTGTATAATGTTGAAACTTGAAAGTTTAATGTTCCGTGAAATTACAAACACAAACTTGCAAAAACCAGCAACACATAAGGACATCTGAACCTAAATTGGAGAGTTGAATGATTACCATGCTTGTGATATCATAGACCAACAGCTGCAGCTGCACCGCAGTAATACATGGGAGCCAGGCTATGGTAACGTTCCTGACCTGCAGTGTCCCATATAATAGAGTGAATCAACCAACATATATTCCTCTTGCAATAAAACAAGTAGACTACTATGGACCACATGAATTTATTACTACTGCATCAATTTATCATTACAACATGTAACTGGTCCTACATGCTTCAAATGAAAATGTTCAAGACCTTTTTTTGTTAGTCATATTTGAATTAATGATCATGTCACTACAACAAATAAACCACGCAGCGAGTATGAATCTAGTAAGCACCAGTGCAGCAAAATCTGCACTAAACCAAAATAAACTAATAACATAAATAATTTACCATAACAGAGCATCCGAGGAAGAGTCATCATGGGGGCAATTGTCCACTAAGTACACAGAATCATTTGATTGTACTACTGAGAAGATAAAAATAAATTGTTTCATATCCAGATAAGCATACATATACACTATGCTCGAAAGTAATCTTGAGAACCAAGACTTACAATTACCAACCCCAGCCTTTGTTGATAATGCCGCTTTGTCCAGTAATTTTCAGAGCTTGAAGAATAATATTGGTCATCTTCTCTGGTTCTGAAGAGGCTAATACAAGGCACAATAAAAGAAAGAAGAAAAAAAAACATTAGCATATAGTGAGCCAATTTACCACATCAATGAAATGTTCAGCTTAGTAACCTTTAGAATGCAAGTAGTGTTT
The DNA here is from genome assembly GCA_002564525.1 of Rosa multiflora. NCBI lineage: Eukaryota > Viridiplantae > Streptophyta > Magnoliopsida > Rosales > Rosaceae > Rosa > Rosa multiflora. The sequence continues at coordinate 8,218 of BDJD01006930.1, forward strand.
AATTAGTGCATAATTAAAAACTGAAACCATATTTGCAAAAACGAAAATGATCGATGACATGAAGATAGTCACTAACCTTTAGTGGAATGCACTAGTTCGATCAATCCCTCTATCATTATTTGTAGTCCATTATAACATGTTGGCCATTTCCACTGTGACTACAACATGCATGTCCAAGCTTATGAGGGTACCACTATAGAAAAACAAGTGCACCATTTGTTTCTTTCTACTTAAGCTAACCAGCTTCGCAGAGCATATAATTTGAGCTCTTAGCATGATGGCCAGTAGATGAACATGAGAAAATGATGTTGTTATAGAACAAAGTGAAAACCCACACTTTAATATAAATACCTTTGAAGGGAGATATGGTTACAGGTGTTACTGTACTGACCCTTGCATCAGGGGGTCCTCTTTCTTAATTGAGAGTCCATTAGATAATACAAGATTGCTATCAATGATGGCCACCTTCAAGTGCTTCGTCATCGGCATTCTTGCTAAAAGGACACAAGAATAGACCATAAATATACATAAAATATATATATTAGTATGTCACAGTAGAAATCTGCAGATAACAAACTACGCAACAAAAGTAATTGTTATCGGCCAGTTCATCAGTCTATCCACTCTAAATGTTAGAATACACATTAGAATCGCAAAGACAAGCACATAGAGGCCAAAAATTCACAAGCATGAAGTTGTGAGATTATATTAACCATAAGTACAACTAGATTATTAGGACAACTTGCCTACCAAATCTAACACAATAGACTACACAACATACAAAATAACCGAAGTGATGAAAACATACACAAAAGACCAACTATCCAAGGAACTAGCTAGGGCCATGCCAACCATACCTCCTCCAATAATAGCAATGTCATACGGTTCATTTTTATTTGAGGATTTCTGCTGTGCCACATGATCTTGCGGTTTAAAAAGAATCATCAATCATCAAATCCCCAACCACGGAACAATATTACAATTCTTGCAAGTTACTAATATGTAGTAAAGAATACTAACTTCCAGTTCAGCATAATCGATAGCTAAAAATCCATGAAACAAAATACCAAGTGCAATTTCCACAAGAAAAATAAAACAAGGGTGAAGAATTCAAGAGCTTTACATTGCTTGGTTGAGCACTATTGGAGTTGGAGACTTTTGCAGCTAAACTAGTGTAGAAACCCTTATGTGAAAGTTTCAATCTGTATGCATTTTTGACAAGCTTTCTTCACATGACAACAGATACCCAACATTATAGAAATCAAAGCATAAACCAATAGAAAAATATAGAAATCAAGTAAAATTGTAAAGTAAAGAAGTCACTCACCTTGTACATACATGTACATTTGCAAGCATAATTAGCTATAATGGGCCATGCTCATTGTACCGCCAAAGGTACTAATTCCAACCAAAGGAATGACATGCGGACACACCGCCAGGCGGGCTACAGCCTCAGCGTCGGACCGCCTCCAGATCGCCACCGACGCGCCGCCACGCGCCGCGCCAAGATAGCATCAGAAGCTTCTGAAACTGAGAACTGAAGCATATCAGTCCCACATCGAAAACAAAGACAAGATCAGTCTCTTCCTCACCTATAAAAGGTTCTCTCCTCTCTCCTCATTAATTACGCATTCAATACTTACCTACTGTTACTTTGTCAACATAAATACATTGACTAACTTAGGCATCGGAGAGTTGAAGACCGCCCAGCGCGGTCTCCCTCTGACGCCCGTTGTATTTTGCTTGACAGGTAACGGGAACAACAATATTAACACAAGTATCGATCCGCCCACCGGATCAGCGTTAACTAAGGTCCGGCTACCGCTAGACATTTAGACATTAACACACCTTAAATCCTAAACAAGACTAGAACTAGAATGAACACAAGGCTCTAGAAGGTCTGCCCAACTTCTTTCAATTCTTCAACATCCGGAATTTGATGGTGGAATTCCATGATCATGAGATCAAATTCTCACATCTTCCTAGTTGCAGTACTCGAAACTCCTATACCAAAATCCTATTTTAGAACAGAAACTCTCCATAAGACCAACTCATCATCGAGCCCAAAATCTCTATCTCTTTCTCCCTTCCCATCTTCTTCTTTTCTTTTCTTCTCTCCCTTTCTCCTCCTCTTTTGGTTGTCCCTGTTCCTTCTTCTTCTTCTTTTTTCCTTATCCCCTTCATCCCTAGTTGATAACAACTCACCCTTATCCCTTGATTAGAAAACCCAAACCACTAACAACCAAAATCGGATTAAAAAAATCGAGGAATCAGATTAGATTAGGGTTTACTTACCCCCAATGGACGATGAAGGACTCGTAGTCCCGGAAATCCTTGCGACGGAGGACGTTGATGTTGACGGAGACGCAAACTTTAGACATAGCTGCGAGATTGGGAGGCGAGATCTGAGTGGGCTTGGGTTAAAGGAGAGGAAAACAATTTCTTTTTTGGGTTAATTACAGTTTATCCCCCTGAGGTGTCATCATTTCACCCCCTCTACTTTTAATTTTGACTTTTTACCTCCTAAACTTTCTAATTTCAATCAGCCGTGTCCAATTTGGACGGAAACCTATTCCGTCCAAATTAGACGTTAAGTCTGACCTTTGAGGGCTAAAATGGTCATTTCAACATAAAAAATAATAAAAAAATAAAATTATTATTATTATTATTTTTTTCTGTTTTTTAGTTTTTTTTTTGTCTTCAACCTATACACCATAAGGGGCCCACAAGGCCGTGGATGTAAAAGTAGCTGAGAAATGAGGATCACAGTATCAATGCAGCAATACCTCACTACTAGAAAACAGGCTAAAGGGCACCGACCTGGGCACACCGATTTGGGTTGGTGTCTTTTACATAATGGTTTGACACCCTTGAGAATTTATTGGAGATATATATATCACAAATATGTAGACCAAAAATGATTTAACACAGATATTTCTTCACTTTGTTGGGGATATAGAGATATTTATTTACAAATAAAGTGTAAAATTATTTTTTACAAATATTTCTTCACTTTATTGGGGATATATTCTAAAATTCTTCACTTTATCGGAGATATATCACATATATCGTAGACCAGCGAGCGGCTTTCAACCACCTAGAGTATTTTTTTTTGTTTTTATAAACCTATTATTATAACTTGTGGTGTATAGGTTGAAGACAAAAAAAAAACGAAAAAAAAAATACTTTGTAAAAAAAAAAAAACAAAAAAAAAATACTTTGTAAAAAAAAAAAGAACAAGAAAAAAATAATAATAGTAAATTTATTTTATTTTATTTTTATTTTTTAATGTTTAAATGACCATTTTAGCCCTCAAGGGTCAGACTTAACGTCCAATTTGGACGGAATAGGAGAAATTAGACACGGCTGATTGAAATTGGAAAGTTTAGGGGGTAAAAAGTCAAAATTAAAAGTAGAGGGGGTGAAATGATGACACCCCCAAACCTCAGGGGGTAAACTGTAATCAACCCTTGCTTTTTTGTTCTGTTGTAATGAGCAAGCTAAGAGGGAGTTTGATATGGGTGAGGAGGGAATCTGAAAAATGTGTAGCGCGAAACCATTCTTTTTGGTTTGATGAATTTGTCGGGGAGAGAAAAATCATTAAAAATTTGGAACTAAATTCCTTCATGTTGTGCCAAAAAAAATTAGTTACAACAAAATTCAAAGTCAATTTATCTCTTTTAATGAGACAACAGATAAATATTGTATGAACAAAAAAAAAAAACAAAACAGCTATGATACAAATCAAAATTAATTTATCTCCTTTGATTAGACAACAGATAACTGTGGTCTGAAAAAAAACACTTAATTCTCAAAACTAACTTAGCATGGTATGTTGCTATATGCGGACAACAGTTTTTGGACTGTCTGTTGTTAAAATATATCAGACAACAGAAAACAACATATATGTCGTCTGATAAGGTTATTAGCATAGTATACCTCGACTACTCCTCCTTCACCTCAGTTGGTACTTCCGTCCAATTCCTTGTTAAATTAGCTAATGCGGCACATATTTGGTACACACGTAGACATCAGGGCATGGACAAAATTATCTTTTTACCCACACCACCCCTTAAAATCTCTTTTTCCTCTACATTTGACTCAAAATTCAGAAAACTTTTGACTCGAAAGTCTCTTTCTCATCATATCCATCGAGCATTCTTTCTTCTACTGATTGATCAACAGAAAGAGATTCAAAGCGAGATTCGATTCTCTTTCTAACTGAAAAAGCTCGCTAAGATGGTCATAGAGGAGGACGAGTACTGGAGATATGAATTTAGGGTTTATGGGACCCCTGAATTTCATTGTGAGCATCACTTTCTCATATACTTGGTGGTCCGAAGATGGTTTATATGTGTTTTCTATTTGTTGAAATTATTGATTTGTACAAGAATCGTTGGGTGTATTGATGACTAAACATAGTTGGGGTGGAATTGGTTTGTTGTTATTCTGGGTCTATTTAAATGCATCTGGTTGGGAATGAGTTTGTTGTTTGTTTCTAGTTTGGCTCTATAATGGTTTAATTTATGTTTGTTTGATGAAACTGATGGGGTCACTTTCTCATTCACTCTGTGGTTCCAAGATGGTTTATATATGTTTTCTATTTGTTGAAATTATTGATTTGTACAAAATTCGTTGGGTGTATTGGTGACTAAACATAATTCAGGTGGAATTGGTTTGTTGTTGTTCTGGGTCTATTTAAATGCATCTGGTGGGAATGGGTCTTTGTTGTTTGTTTATAGTTTGGCTCTATAGTGGTTTAATTTATGTTTGTTTGATGAAACTGCTGGTGGGAATGGTTGTGTTTATCTTCACCTAACAGTTTAAAAAATAGGAGTAAAAAGTGAAAGTGTGAAACTATGTCCCAGACCCATTTTTTTAACTAAGGCATCTTAGCTCCAGAGAATTCTTTCATTTAACTTGCAAAAGAACCTGCCATATTGAACTTGCAAGGAAGGCCAGAGGAATTGGGGTGAGAACATAACTTGACATTTGTGTTTATCTGTAACTTTGTAATCCATATTCTTATAAATGTGTGATTAATTATATTTTATATATGTTGGCATGCAGGGACAAAGTAGTGGAGTTCCTGGAAATGTAAGGGTGAATGTGGATAATCAGGGCACTAGTAATGTGAATTTGTGTGTTGAAAACATGGGAGCTAATAATGTGAATGTACAAGTGCAAACCGTAGCAGCACCAAATGTTATTGTCAATATTGCCATTTGTAATTGTTAATTCCTTATTGATTGACCAGATGAAATTGAATAATGTTATATCAAATTGTGTTAGTTATGCCATTTGTCAATTGTTATATCAAAGACATAAAGGGCACCTTCACCAAGAGTACTTAGGAGGGGAGGCCATACATTAGTGTTTGTTGCCTCTTCTCAAAGGTCTAGTGGTACTGCCTCTGCATCATCTTCTCAAACAACACAGTCATCACATGCAATTAAAAGGGCAACACGACAACCTTTAAAAGGGCAATATGGAAGAACTAATTTTGTCCTACCTCTATTTTTTGCTTTTGGATCGTCAAACATTTAAATGGTCAATGCATGACCTTTTGTTAATGATGTCATGGTCAATTTGTGACCTTTTATTGATTTTATCATGGTCAATGTGACCTTTTGTTCTTAGATTATGGTCAATGTGTGACATTTTGTTTGTTTCAGTTATTCTATATTATAAAGATTATTTGGAGTTTAATTATTGTAATGAATATTTTGATGTTTCAATGAAGTTGACAAGTTTAAGATTTACTGTATTAATTCATATATCATATTCAAAATACATGTAAGCATAATACAATGAATCAACGTTAGAAGAAAACGTATTATTAATCATTTATGTATTAGGCTTAATTAAGCCTAGGTTCAAGATTTGGAGGGAAAATATGAAGGTTTTGGAGGGAAATTTGGGATATTTTGGTGGAAAGTGATAGTAGTTGTTGAGGAAAAATTGTATTTAGTGAGCGTAAATGTCACCCAACATAATTTAACTCATATTCATTTAGCGAATAGAGTTTTAATTATTTCAGGTTTGTCCCATTCAAGACAAAATGTGTCTCTTAATTACAATCCCTTGTTACAAGGAAACACCTTTTGATTCCATTTATGAAGAAACCAATTGTGGATGTGTGTTTGTTTGTTTGTTTTTACGGCTGCACCCGGATATTTGAATAGGTTGCCAACGTACCCTTGGAGAGGGATCAAACCACTCGTAGTTCAAGAATTCCAATGGGTGTATGACCCATTCGAGGGTATTGGTTTTGAAATGTGAATAGTATTTGGACGAATTTGGTGTACGTGAACCAGGGATTCGATTTATGTCTGAGGACATTTTTGGAATGATTTGACTTTTCTGGTGTTTGGATGAATTTGACTGATGAGGTTAGTGATTCATATTGGATGAACCAGGGAGTCAGGGATTTTGTTTGGATTTACGGTTGCATCTAGTGGATCACTAGATTGCCTACATACCCTTGAGGAGGGATCAAACCGTTGTAGCTCTTGGGATTTGTATTTCTAGTGTTGGGAGAATTTGACTAGAGTCAGTGATTCAATTTAGGATTGATTGAATTTGACTGGGGGAGTCAGGGATTCGATTTGAAATTGTGGTTTTATCTAGTGGGTCGCTAGATTGCCTACATACCCTGTAAATTTATCAAATCGTTGTAGTTCATAAGAATATGTATTTCTGGTGTTCGTACCAACTTTTGGGTTCGACGGATGTATATATTTTGAACCCATCAAATGTATTTCTTTTGGATATATCTAATTTGGTAGAGTATCCGCTGATCTGATCTGGGGACCCAATGTATTGAGGTTTGCAGTGGGCCTTGAAATTTGGAATGGGCTTTGGGCTGCAAATTAATCAGGCCCGAGCTTTTGAGGTGAATTGATTTAGACACCCATTGTGTTGAGCTTCTGAGGTTGGGCTCTGTGACTTGAGATGCGCTTCGCACTGCCAGGAAGTTCGCCCAAATTTCTGTAGGGAAAGAGCTCAAGTAAACAAAAGGTGATCTGGACACCTAGGCTTTTTTCCTTCGGGTTTAATCAAGCCCAGCTGTATTTCTTGCCTGTAGCTCATCAAAAACATTGATTATCACCTGTTCTTGATCTCCAACGCAGAGTCAGGTACCTTTTAAACTCTTCATTTCTTCTTGACGCTAGCTTTTATCAATTGCGACCAAGCTATGATTAATCAGAAACTGACAGAGGCTTCTCAATTTCTTTGCTGCTACAGATTGAGCATCCAGTTTGACAGTTACACGAGTGACTGGTGTGCAAAGTTGGCGTGATCCATTTTGATCTCGAGTACGGTTCGAGTCCCTTTGTGTATCAACTAATTCAATTAATCTTGTATGTAGCTTGTTGTCCTATTTGCTATCACACCACCGCGCTTCAATTAAAAGTAATTGCCACCATTCTTTGTCATCTTCTTTCTTTTGATTGAATATTGATTTTTGCATGCTTTCCTTTGATTGAGAGATGAGCACGTAGCTAGGCATTATATTACTTGGTTTGACTTGTATTCAAAACCAACTTGCAGTACTTTTGTTCAATTATATATATTTCAAGCTTTGACTTGCAGCACGTTATGACAAGCTTATAGCTATTTATCATTTTGAACATTCCTCCACTATCATGAAAGGTAAGATTGTTTGCTTGACATCTACAACATCACTCTCAAAGCAATTACTTTAAATTTAACCTCTGTCCACCACCGCTTCACCACTATTTCAATTCAAAGCATTCACCAAAAACAATTAACCCTGTTGCACTTTGTTAATTAAATCACCACCACTTTAAATTAACAATTTGTTTTAAGACTTCTGTGCTTTGTATCACGGCTTAATTGTGTCTCCTCCACCGCTGCTTTTGTATTCGACACCTCAATCATCTCTATTGACAAAGCGAGTATAGAGTCTCTGAGTGATGTAGAACGAATGGCGGTCCAAATTGAAGAACACAGTTCGATCGTGCAAAAGGAGGAAAACCCAAGTTATAATTGTAACTTTCGCATTCAGTGTCCGATTTGATTGTGCCATAGCTTTCCGGAAAGGGAATCGCTCCAGGAACAAAACTCTTCACCATGCCATGACTTATGGGCTTTTTCGGGCTTTCGGGGTCGTTTAGGGTCTCAAAACTGTAATTTACTGTTTTTCAGAATTTTCAGTTTCCTAGTTTGTTTTGGGTTTGTTTTATTTTTACCCATGGGTTTTAGGGTTTCATTATTAGTCGCCCTAGCATTTCTTTTCTCATATATAAGCAACCTTAAACAGTTGTAGAACCTATCTTTTATCATATTATCAATCAAATTGAGATTTATCTCTTTTATCTCTGGTGGACTCCAGAACCTTTGTTTTAGGTTTATTGCTTGTAAACCTTAAGTGATCTTTCCGACTGCGTTAGGTGGTATCAGAGTCAGGACTTTCCTGTCTATCTTATTTACCTTAGTAGCTATGGGTGAAGTTACAAAAGTAGATATTGAAGCTCTTACAGCAGCATTTACCATTGCCTTCAACTCCATGAATACTCAGATTGGAGAAATTCGTGGAATGTTTGGAGAGAGGAACAACAACAACAATAATCAGAATAGAGGCGGGGAAGGAGGCCAACGAGTTAGGGCTCCATATGGTGAAGTTGTTGATAACAATTCAAAATCCGATTTTGAAGAGGAAATTGTGCAACTTGAACAACAAGGACAAGCTGACCAGGATTACAGAGTCAAGGTTGAAATTCCTTTCTTTTCGGGCAACTTGGGTGTGGAAGATTATCTAGATTGGCAGCTTCAGGTGGATAGATTCTTTGAAATTATGGAGGTGCCTGAAGGCAAGCAGGTTAAGCATGGTGCCTGGCGGTTGAAGAGTACTGCTGCAGTTTGGTGGGATAAATTTCAGAATACTCGAAAGAAGTAAAGGAAGCAGGGGGTTAAAACATGGCGAAGAATGAAACAGCTTTTGATGGAGAGATTCTTGCCGGATGATTATGAGCAGATTATGTACAGGTTGTATATTGATTGTGTCCAAGGTACTAGGTCTGTGGCTGAGTATACTGCTGAGTTCTTACGCTATTCAGAGCATAATGAACTAGGAGAAACTGAAAGTCAGAAGGTGGCTCACTATATTAGTGGGCTGAACAAATCCATTCAAGAGAAAATTGGGTTGCAAACTCTGTGGACTGTGACAGAAGCTTCAAGCCTAGCATTGAAAGCAGGATTATTGGAGAAGCCTTCACGAACTTCTTCCTCCCAGAGGTATACCTATCAAAGGAACACAAAGTTGGTAAACTCCTCAGTGGGTAAGGGAAAAGCCATACAGCAAAATACAGAGGGTGCTCCTAGGGTTTCCAATCCTCCTTTTAAATGGGCTAGCAGTTCTAGTGGTGCTCAAAATAGGGTCCCAAATCAGAAGCCAAATAACCCTTATACGAGGCCTACAACAGAACTCTGCTATAGATGCAATAAGCCTGGACATAGGTCTAATGTGTATACTGAGAGGAGACAATCTGCCCTTATAGATGATTATGATGAAGATGAAAAAGAAGTTGAAAGAGGTGATGAATATGAAGGGGTTGAGTTTGCAGTGGAGGAGTCTCCTGAGAAGGTTAATATTGTGTTGCAGATGATCTTATTATCTCCTAAGGAAGATAGGCAGCGGCGCAATATTTTCAGATCACTTTGTTTCATTAATAACAAAGTGTGCAATCTAATTGTGGATAATGGAAGCTGCAAAAATTTTGTAGCCAGAAAATTGGTGGAATATTTGCAGTTACCTACATAGGCTCATGAAGCGCCTAATTCTCTGGGATGGGTCAAGAAAGGTCCACAAGTTCGAGTTGCTGAGTCCTGTAAAGTACCAGTATCCATTGGTAAGCATTGTAAAGATGGAGTTCTGTGTGATATTATTGATATGGATGCTTGTCATATTTTATTTGGGCGACCTTGGCAATATGATGTGGATGTGACTTACAAAGGTAGAGATAATGTGATGATGTTTATGTGGAATAGTCATAAAATTGCTATGGCTCCTGTTTCTCAATTTGAGAAATCAGGTGTAAAGAAAGGAGAGAGTTTTCTGACCTTGTCTAGCAGTGAATTAGAGATGGAGTAAGCCTTTAAAGAAGCTGAAGTTATTTGTCCAGTGGTGATTAAAGGGCTGTTGACTGCAGAAAAGGAAGATATAGTGATCCCTAAGGAAGTGCAGAATATGTTGAGAGAGTTTGAGGAGTTGATCTCGGATGAGCTGCCCAATGAGTTACCACCTATGAGGGACATTCAGCATCAGATTGATTTGGTACGTTCCTGGAGCTAGTTTGCCAAATCTTCCCCATTACCACATGAGTCCTAAAGAGAACGAGATTTTGAGGAAGCAGATTAAAGACTTGCTGAAGAAAGGGTTCATTCGTGAAAGTATGAGTTCTTGTGCAGTTCCAATCCTCCTTGTTCCTAAGAAGGGTGATCAATGGTGGATGTGTATTGATAGCAGGGCTATAAATAAGATCACTCAGAAGTACAGGTTTCCTATTCCTTATTTGGAGGACATGCTTGATGAGCTGGAGGGTTCCAAGGTGTTTACAAAGATAGATCTTCGAAGCGGCTACCACCAGATTCAAATAAAGCGAGGGGATGAGTGGAATACTGCCTTTAAGAGCAAGGATGGGTTATATGAGTGGATGGTGATGCCATTCGGGCTGTGTAATGCACCCAGCACCTTTATGAGGCTTATGAACTAGGTTCTTCGTCCTTTTATTGGTTCTTTTGTCATGGTATATTTTGATGATATATTGATATATAGCAGGACCAAAGAAGAACATCTTATACATTTGAGACAGGTTCTGGGAGCTTTACAGGAAAATAAACTGTACATTAACTTGAAAAAGTGTATTTTCGGCACCAGCAAGCTGTTGTTTTTGGGTTTTGTGGTTGGAGAAGAAGGCATTCAGGTTGATGAAGAGAAGATAAGAGCTATAAGAGAATGGCCAGCTCCAAAAACAGTTTCTGAGGTGCGGATTTTCCATGGTTTGGCTACTTTCTACAGGAGATTTGTAAGAAATTTCAGTACCATTACTGATCCTATTACTGAATGTTTGAAGCAAGGCAAGTTCCAGTGGGGAGAAGAACAAAAAAGAGCTTTGCTTTAATTAAGGATAAACTTTGTATTGCACCAGTTCTTGCTCTTCTCAATTTTAACAAGGTGTTTGAGGTTGAATGTGATGCTAGTGGCATGGGAGTAGGTGCTGTGTTGTCACAAGAAAAGAGGCCAGTAGCATTCTTTAGTGAAAAGTTGAGTGAAGCTTATCAAAAGTGGAGTACTTATGATCAGGAATTTTATGCAGTGTTTCGAGCCTTGAAGCAATGGGATCACTAGCTTATTCAGAGCGAGTTTGTATTGTTCACTGATCATCATGCCTTGAAGTACCTTAGCAGTCAGAAAACTGTAAACAAGATGCATGCAAGATGGGTGAGTTTTCTACAGAAATTTCCTTTTGTGATTCAACATAAATCTGGTACTCTTAATAGGGTGGCAGATGCTTTGAGTAGGAGAGCTTCCTTGCTGGTCACTCTAGCTTAGGAGGTTGTGGGCTTTGATCTCTTAAAGGACTTATATGAGGAAGATGTTGATTTTAAGGAGATTTGGGCCAAGTGCAGTAGCAATCATGCAGTTGCAGATTTCCATGTGAGTGATGGGTATTTATTCAAAGGCAATCGGCTTTGTATTCCTAGTTCATCATTGAGGGAGAAACTGATCAAAGATATGCATGGAGGGGGTTTGAGTGGACACTTGGGCCTAGATAAAACTATTGCTAGCCTTGAGGAGAGGTATTTCTGGCCACAGCTGAAGAAGGATGTAGGAGCTATTGTGAGGAAGTGCTACACCTGCCAAGTTTCTAAGGGTTAGTCCCAAAATACTGGTCTTTATTTACCTGTACCTATTCTTGAAGATATTTGGCAGAATCTTGCTATGGACTTTGTGTTGGGATTACCCCGTACCCAAAGGGGTGTGGATTCTGTGTGTGTGGTAGTTGACAGGTTCTCCAAGATGGCATACTTTATAGCTTGTAAGAAGACTGCTGATGCTTCCAATATAGCCAAACTGTTTTTCAGGGAGGTGGTTCGTTTGCATGGAGTGTCCAAGTCCATTACTTCTGATAGAGACACGAAGTTCCTTAGTCATTTTTGGATTACGTTGTGGAGAATGTTTGGAACAGCTTTGAATCGTAGCAGCACAGCTCATCCTCAAACTGATGGGCAGATAAAGTTACTAATAGAACTTTGGGTAACATGGTTAAGAGTGTTTGTGGAGATAGGCCCAAATAGTGAGATTATGCTTTGCCACAGGTGGACTTTGCTTATAAAAGTGTTGTGCATAGTGCAACAGGGAAGTCACGATTCTCATTAGTTTATATTGTTGTTCCTTGACATGCAGTTGATTTAGTGAAGCTTCCTAAAGTTCCTGGTGTTAGTGTTGCTGCTGAAGGCATGGCTAAGGATGTGCAGGCTGTTAGAGAAGAAGTTAAGACCAAGTTGGAAGAAACTAATGCTAAGTATAAAGCTGCAGCTGACAAGCATCGAAGAGTTAAAGTGTTCCAAGAGGGTGATGACGTGATGGTGTTTCTAAGGAAGGAGATATTTCCTGTTGGTACCTACAACAACTTAAAGCCAAGAAAATCTGGTCCTTTTAAGGTGCTGAGGAAGATCAATGACAATGCCTATGTTGTTGCACTTCCTGATTCCATGGGCATTTCTAACACCTTTAATGTGGCTGATCTGCATGAGTATCATTAAGATAAAGTTCTTTATCCTGAAGAGAACTAGGGGTCGAGTTCTTCGGAGGTGGAGGAAACTGATGTAGAACGGATGGCAGTCCAAATTGAAGAACAGTTCGATCATGCAAAAGGAGGAAAACCCAAGTTACTATTGCAACTTTCGTATTCGGTGTCCGATTTGATCATGCCATAGCTTTCCGGCAAGGGAATCGCGTCAGGAACAAAACTTGTCTCTATGCCATGACATGTGGTCTTTTTCAGGTTTTCGGGGTCGTTTAGGGCCTCAAATATGCAATTTACTGTTTTTCAGAATTTTCGGCTTCCTAGTTTGTTTTGGGTTTGTTTTATTTTTACCCATGGGCTTTAGGGTTACATTGTTAGTCTCCCTATGGTTTCTTTTCTGATATATAAGCAACTTTAAATAGCTACAGAACCTATATTTTATCATATTATCAATCAAATTGAGATTTATCTCTTTTATCTCTGGTGGACTCCAGAACCTTTGTTTTAGATTTATTGGTTGTAAACCTTAGGTGATCTTTCCGACTGTGTCACTAAGATAATATTCTTTTATGTCCATAGCTTTGCTTTAAGTTGGTCTTTCCTTTCTTTTTTGTTTACAGGTTACAGAGAAGAAACGAAGACAAAAAAAAAAAAAAAACAAGGGTGAGGCTTCAATCATTTTGCTTGATGTGATTGGTACTTTGCATGGTTTGCTTTGGAAGTGGTGGTTTATCATATTGGATGGGAGACAAAAGACTAGGAGGCTATTTAGTCGTTGTTGGTATTTCTGTTTTTCAAAGAGGTGAATGTGGAGAGTGATCGGAACTCGGCCATTCGTGACCCTATGTTCCAATGCTGGAATTCGCAGAGCCAGGATTAAGACGTCGGCCATTCATGAACGACCATGTTAGTCTTAATGCAGGAGAAGATCCCAATGGAGTCTGGCCATTCATGAACGACCATAGTTGTCTTCAAAAGGATATGGGTTGTTCATGAACAGCCCTCTTTTTGTTTGAAGCAAACTTTTTAGTTCTCTGTCAAATAAGATAAGAATAGCATGACGTCGTGTATACCGGAGCTTCTCCCCTGCAGCTTGGATTGTCATCACTCTTTATCTCGGTAGAACTTCAACAATTAATTGCTACTTCTTTTTTAACCCTCTGTTTCAGCAAAGCTTTAGCTCTTGCTTGTTGATTTTTTCCTCCCTCTCTATATTTCTGCTCTATGTGTCTTTGTCTTTATATAATTAGGATAGTTTCTCATCAGATAACTCTATCTTCCCACAAGACTTGTAATCTTGAAATTTGAATGACAAACTTTGAATTTTGGATAACAAGCTTATCTTGTATTTTGACCAGCATCAAACCCGTATTTGCTTCACATTTGAAGCTAGTAAACTTTGACTATCAGCATATCTCCCTTGCTTAATTGTCAAAGTTAGCTTTAAATGGCCTAATTGTTGTTTGACATAGTCAAGGCTATAACAACCTGTACAAGCTTATCCATGTGGGAGATTTGAATGTAATTCATTGCCAGTGTGTTGTTTTTTTTCGGTCTCGCAACAGTTTGTACAATTATGCACCAATATTTGTTGTGATGGGCTCCCACTTTTCCGATTTAAAAGACCATCATCATGTAACGTGATTTTTTTTTCGGTTTCAACAGTAGTATGTTGGAGATATTGACATGGATTAATGAGATGATTATATAGGATGATTGTGCTGACTATTTTATCCCTGCAAATATGTGCCACATCAGCTAATTTAACGAAAAACTAGACGGAAGTACCAAATGGGGGTAACAAAGGAATAGTCGAGGTACCACAAGATTCTCTAAAAGTTTGTGGGTAACAAAAATTGCATTTTGTAATTATTTAGGTACCATTTGTGGATTTTACCCTTTCAACCAATTAGAATAAAGCTTTTTTTTTCTTTTTCTTTAAGAAGAGTTATAGCACAAAACCACGAGCGATCGAGGACGACTCTTTCATATAGCTAGCTAATGACAAAAAAATGATGGGGATACTGAAAGCCTAGAATAAACGACACCAAATAATTCTATTGAGAGAAGCATGGCCAAAATTCATAATTTCATCTGCTATATATAAAAATAGTCTCTCATAAAACATTCTTGAAGGAAATAAAGAGAAATAAAGTATTTAGAGCATCTTTAGTAGACTCTCTAATTCGGCTCCTTAGCTATTTTGGACAGCGTGTTTAGCTTTTTTATCTATTTTAGTAGCTGCATGAGACTCCTAAGTGGCTATCTATTACCACTTTTAGCTATCTCGCTCCTAAATATAGAGAGCGAGATGATGCCCTTTATAATTTAAAACATTCATTTTAAATTATTTTATGTAATTTATAAATACATTTAAGAAAAAATTTTCAGTTTAATACCCTGTGGTTTGCACTCAACATCATGTCAGTCCCTCCCCTCTTCGACACCAATGACCCCGACCCCATGGACCGCTTCTCCGATGAGCTCGCTGCCAAGTCCCTCTCCCTATCCAATTTGGTCCGCTCGTTCGCTGCCTCCATGGATTTTTGACAGGACCCGCCCCAGATTTTACCCTGAAATGAGAAGTGGCCTTGCGGGGCCCACATTAGAAGAAATTCTACCAAAAATTTGGCAGAACTTCCCTTAAAAATGGACTACCCAAAACCTGTAGAAAGATATTTACACTTCTAAACTATCCATCCTTATTCTCCCGGAACCACCATGCTCCCCAAATCTCAACATCTCCCATTTCACTAGTACAAATCTCAATCTAATGACATTCATCCCACAGATTGTCAGAGCAATCCTAATATAAAAGGTAAACAAGGAAAACATGGATAAAATAGATACGCGGAAGCTGTGCTGTTGTCTGTGTCTCAACTCCATGTACGCCCGACCCCAACTAATATAGCCTGCAAATTGGGCATTTGAAACCGAAGGGCCCAGGGGAAAGTAATTTAAAAACTTGTTAGTGTGAGTGGACAAAAATAAATAATCAAGATAATTTAAATAAAGCAAACTTGAATACTTTCCCACGTATTTAAACTTATAAAACCTCGATGCATGCAATGTTTATAAAACACATTTCTTTAAACTCAAAATCTCGTGAAATCATATCAGCCCTGCTGGTTAAGAGAAAATCGGACTAGCCCCGCTAGTCAAGTAATAATAGGATATGGAGAAGAAATATCACCATACGGGTAAAGGAGCCCTTTAGGCTCTACCCTCGACTGCCACTCACACATAGATTGTGTGAGGAGGAGAACTAATAACCTCGACTACCACTCACGTGAGGAGGAGAATCCTTGACAGCCACCCATAAACACAAAGTAAGTGGGGAGGAGACACTAACCGAACGACCCGAGTATGGTGAGGAAAAACAATTGAAAACTAGTAAATCCATAAATCCATAAAGTTTCCCCAATATCTCACGAGAAAAAAAGTATATTCCAATGACGTGGCCCTGCACGCCAAAATATTCTCGAAGTCATAAACAAATAGGCGAGAAATAATAAATATAATCAATTCCCCTAAAAATCTCATTTATGATAATATTCCAGAAATCTCAAAAAATCGACGAATAAAATATAATACTAAATTCCAGAAATCACCTCGAAAAGTAGCTCGTCGAAAATCAACAGGAATCATAAACCAATAATCATAATTGAGATAAATCATAATCTTCGTAAATGAACAATGCAAGCAAATCCATAAGATATCTCGAAATCGATCAATTGCCAAAAAGTAAATTATAGCAAAATGATAAAATGATAAATAAATAAGTAAATCATTATTTCGGGAAAATAATCACATGCATCAATTCTTAAAAACAAAAGTCCACTCACAGTACTATTTAGGCGACCATGCATACGGATTTTATCATCAAGCGGTAACTTGGTATAGCTCCCTGTACACAATTATATTCCGTGAATAACAATTCAGCAATTAAATACGATTCCAAAATCAATCCTCTTAAGTTAACATCTCCATTTCCTTCTCCGATTCAACCCAAACTTTACCACTAACACAATTTCATTAATTTACAACTTCTAGGGCAGATTTGAAAGAAATCTGACGGTCGGATTCTCGTAAATCAATAATCAAAACTCTAAATTTTCAAAAAATCATAATCGATTAAAAACTCCTCCAATCTTGACCAAAATCACATTTATAAGCTCTATACCAAATATAGGATTTTACTAGCTAAAAATAGAAGTTAAATCATTGTTCTACACGCTGCCACGCGCCTCCCATAGTGGCGGCGAGTGGGTCCCACGCGCCCGCGCAGGCCAACACCTCCGATGGCCACTAAATTTTGGCAACAGCTGCATCTCAACCTTCTAAACACTTCTCTCAACTACCGCTAAGTCTGAAAACAAGTAGAATTGCCTCAACAATTATGAACACAGTAAACCCAGATTATGAACAGTGAGATAAAAATTCAAACCTTTGATTATTCATCCACGCTTCAAATCGCTGCCAAATACTTGGAGAGCAGCATCTACATCTCAAGAAGCTTCCAATGGACTAAGGTTTATTGCCAGAGGTGGCCGGAATTGGGAGATATCGACGTTGACTCAAAACTGCTACAGTGACGGTCCTCTTCTTCTCGTTGCTGCACCTTCCACAGTTCAAATTAAGCTACCAAACTAACCCAGAAATGAAGAGAAGGAAGAGAACTTTCCAACGATAGCTTATGCATCAAAATTCGTCGCCGGATGAAGGAATTATGGCCGGAAGAGGTGAAGAGGTCGGAGAGGGAGAGAGAATTGGGGAGAGAGAGAAACCCGAGTTACCACAGTAACTCGTGGTATTTATAGAAATGGTTAAATATTGTTTACTCCTTGAACTTTCAGGGAAAAAACAGTTCAGTCCCTCCCTTTTTAATTTCACACGTTTACACCCTCATCTCTCAATTTTAGACCAATAGGTCCATTCCGTTACTCTCCGTCAAAAAGTTATGTTAACCAGATGACGTGGCAATCCATACCCCATTAAAATGTCTATTGTACCCCTCAGTTCATCTTTAAAAAAAAAAATTATTCTTTCTCTTTTATTTTATTTTATTTTTTTCTTCTGTTTATTCTTTCTCCCCTCCATCCTCCTGCCACCGCCACCTCCACGGTTTCCACCACCATCACTACTCACGTTGCAGCCAAAAGTTGCTGCGACACCCTTTCACCGCCACTATCACCCACACTTCCTTTACCCCCCCCCCCCTATATAAACTCTCGTAATCCATCCCCATAGATTCTCCAATCTCCATCTCCGACCTCCCTCAATTGGCAACACACAATACACAAAGCATAATTCATCACCGCAGAACAATACACAAAACAAAACTAGTAGCAGAAAGCTCTGTTCAAAATTGAATTGGATCTACTTTTTTCTATCTACTAACAACACCCACAAAGATCAAACCAATTTGAATTCTCAAACATCGATCCCAAATGCAAATCTAGAAATTTTGAGTCATCAAGATCACCCAAATTGTTGGAGAGAGAGAGAGAGAGAGAGAGATGTTTCGGGTACCCAAATTGTTTGGGCACCTAATCCCCAACGTTCCTCACTACTGCCATCATCAGCACCACCACTCCACCAATCTTGTCATCCTTGGTAGAACAACAATCCTATGAAGGTGAAGACTTGAGCCAAAGAAGGGCCGGGTCAAGATCAATGTCTGACTTAACACCACCGCCGCATATCCAGGTAAGTGCACCACCTCCCAACCCTCAAAACCTAGATATTTGTCATCCCCACCGCCACTGCTCCGCCTCCCAAAACCATATCTGAAATGAAAATCCCCTATTTCTCCGATGGCGACTTGCAAAACCCCACTCTATACTTCAAATTAAACTTCCAAAATCAACGAACAAAAATTCTAATTCCAGAATTGATCAAACAACCCAACTTGTAACCAAGATCGAAGAACTCGCCGGAGACGTTGCTGCAAATCGGGAAGCAAAACACCGCCGTATTTTCAAACAGGATCTGAGCACAAGCCATCAAATCCTAGCTGGCTGGGTTTCAATCTGGGTTTTTGATAAAAAAGATCGATATGGGTCTTGATCTTCGAATGCTTCTGCAAACCAAGTCTACAAATTCCTAAAATCTGGCATCTATGTTCTTCGTCTCACCAATTCGAAGCTGTCGGCGTTGAGGAGCTGGAGGTTGAGCTTGAAGAAGGTGGGATCGATAGGAATTCGAATTCGGATGGGGTGAAGGAGAGGGGACGTGGAGGATGGAGTTTTGGTTTAGGATCCACCCAATCCCATCGTTGGTGGACGAGGAAGAAGAGAGAGAAAAGCAGAAGGAAAAAAAAAAAAAAATCCCATCGGTGGTAGAAGAGGAAGAAGAGAGAGAAAGTAGAAGGGAAAGAGAGAGAGAGAGAGAAAGTAGAAGGGAAAGAGAGAGAGAGAGAGAGGAAAAAAATAAATTAATTAAAAAAAAAGAATTGAGGGGTATATGAGACATTTTGACATGGAAGGGATAACCACAATAGTGACTTAACCGAGAAATTGGACGGAATAGACCTATTGGTCTAAAATTGAGAGATGAGGGAGTAAACGTGTGAAATTAAAAAGGGAGGGACTGAACTGTTTTTTCCCTGAAAGTTCAGGGAGTAAACAATATTTAACCTTTATAGAAAATTACTATAAACAGTAACTTTAGTATTTTAGCCATAACTTTAGTATATGAACTCTGATTTTAACGTATCACATATTCACGTGTTCGGTTTAACGTCCTCTACAACTTTCATCAAGAAAATTTTCTCAAATTTTCTTGACCCAAACTTAAAGTCATCTTTAAGGCCCCCTAAAAGGTAGAAACGAAGCCGAAAGTAATAATAAATGTCATTTACCATCCAAAAGACTATTAAACCAGTAACTTGAGATCCGAGACGTAACAATTTTTTCCCGGCCCATTTCACTGTCTCCGCCGCATCGCATCAGCCGCCTTCATGCTCCACTCTTGTCCTCTTCTCCTTCATCGCAATCTCTGTATCCTTCTCCTCATCATCTACAACGGCCACCATACTTGATTGCTTAACAACGAACATCTCGAGCTCAGAATCTCTTCATCAGGCCGCACTGCTGCTGAGCTTGACCTGTTTGTTCCTCCACCTGCACGTAAAGTGTTTCAAAGATATTCGTACCAATGGTTATCATGTAGAAACCCACTATGAGAATGGAACCAAATACCTTTATATTACCTCTAATGTATGTGGAAGGAAACGCATTTTAGAGAAACTAATGAGTCAATCTAGTGGACTGTACCTCACTACTATTCGGATGATTTAATCATATGTTGTCACCAACAATGAAATGTGGGACACTGACTCATACATGCTTTGGCATGACCGCTTAGAGCACCCTGGTCGTGACATGATGATCTGTATTTTAAAGAACTCACACGGACATCCCTTCTTTCAAGTGAAATATAAAATGGGCCAAAAATTGATACGCTCAAAGCAAGCGTATAATTTAACCCTGAAAATGTCATCATTAGTATATGGTAAATAGGGATTGTTCTAATCGGGGATTGAGGGTACACCTGTCATTATAAAACAAATAAAGAAATAAAATAAATACAAAGTATAATATTTACAAAAATATATATAAATAACTAAATAAAAGGGGGATATTAACATTAGGGTTTCGAAAATTAAAATAAATAAAATAAAGAAAATATAAAAACACATGTGCAAGAATGAAAGGTAAGAAACAAAGATCAAAACCAATTCCATGTAATCAAACTCAATTCAAACCCTATAATCGATCATCTAAGTCATGAGAAAGAAGTTGATCATGTGAAACATTCGAAGCAAATGATTTCCCATATTTTACTTTCCTTTACTAATTAACCTAAGTGAAAGCACCTAGATCAATCCTATTAAACATGCAATCATAGTCTAGAAAGCTAGCTAATAAAAACATGTTCAACGCAAGAAGCATAGAGAAAGGTTATCAACTTAAGTGCACAACCTAGTATGAATAAGTTCTTCTATTTGCAATCCTCTTCAATTGAATTCGACCTTTGTCCAAAGCCTTTACTACTTATGAAATAGGTTCACAAAACTATTAGGTGAATTGTTTACCTAAATCTAGCACCAATTACATGCATATATCCTAAATTGGCCACCAAAGAACACAAACATGCAAAAGTTTTATGTAAAGCAAATTCAATCGAACAAACTCACATAAGCAACTTAGAATCACAATCATAGAATTCAAAATCTTTATTTAAACATAGAATTGGGCTTAAACTTTTCCCTAAACGTTATTGTTAACTAGAAACAAGTGCATATGAAATCAAACAAGGAAATCAAAAGATTACAAGGAAAAAGTACGAATTACACCGTGAGTGGAGATGGATATGGAGAGCTTGAAACGTTGAACGCTTGAATCTTGGAAGCAAGTCTTCAAGGTGGATGATAGAGGCTATGTCTTCACGCCTCCTTCTTCTTCTTCCTCTCCTTGCTTGAAAACGCAGAACTTGCAACTAGAGAATGGAGAGAGGGAGAGAGCTTTCTAACGTTATGGGAGTATTTTCTGAATGAAAGTGTGTTTGTGACGTCCATGAGCGGGAGTATATATAGGGGACGTTGGCCTAGGTCTTCAAGTCTTCATGAATCTTCTGTTATTTTCCCAAAGAATTATTTAATAATTCCACATAGCTTCGACCAATCACGTAGAGCCATGTAAGCCCTGGTGTGTCATCCAACCAATCAAAACTCTCCAAAATAAGTCCCAAATATATTATTGCCGAATATCCATGAATTAATTCTGATTTTCTTCTTTATTTTAGGCCAAAATTCCTTTAGGAATTGTAGGAACGAATCTGAACTTGTGTTTTTAACCTTTTCTTCCTTAAATCTCTCCATGGACTACCTTTAACGTCATCTCTTGATTTTCTCTTGATTTTCATGACAAAATGCAGATTTTATTCCTTATTTTAGTCCAAAATATATTGAGGGGCTTCAGGAACTAATCTGGACTTGTTTTGAGCTTTTTCTTGTTGCACAATCCCTTGAAACTCTCCCTATAATATTTCCAACGTTTTTCCTTGATTTCTTCTTGATTTTTCACATTATCTTCATGATTTCCCATGGCAAAATCAGATTTAATTCCCAAAAATATCTCCATTCGTCCAACAACCCAAATTAATTGGGCTTTTCTCCTTTTTGCCAAAATCCATAATTAATCTAGAAGATTCTTGGGCCTTCATGTGTCATTTTCAAGCCATGATGTCTCCTAGTGCCTCCAGGACTCTCTCTCAACATCATTTTTCTTCATTATTTCGACCATACTTCCTGGTTGACTTAGGAGTCTTGCTTTGACAAAGTTTCATTTTATGAACAGGGTTTCCTGGTTGAAACAAGATTTCCTGGCTGGACCAGGAAAATTTCATTTCTTCGTTTCAGCTCATTTATGCAGCCCTTTTTCCTCTTGTCTTAACTCCTCTCAACGTTGGCTAGCTTCTCTTTCCTTTCTTGAGTTCATTTCCACTTGTTTGCTCCAAGGACCTGAAAATAGAAACTATTACTAAAAATGGAAACTTTCCTAAAATGAAAATAGAAACTTTCCAAAAATGAAAAATAGAAACTTCCTAAAAGTAAGAAATGGAAACTTTCTTAAACTAAAATGGAAACTTGCTAAAAACAGGAAAAAGAAACTTTCCTAAACGAAAATGATTCATTTAAGGAAATAACTAAGTAAATACGAGGAAATAAAAGTTAAAACGTCGCATTAAAATGCTCCTATCACCGCCTAGTGCACCCTGGTCATGACATGATGATCTGTATTTTATAGAACTCACACGGACATCCCTTCGTTCGAGTGAAATTTAAAATGGGGCAAAAATCCGCCACACTGCAAGGTGTCGGTCCTAGTATTGCTCAAATGCAGCCATTGCCTTCTGAAGTACCAAAAGCACTAACTCCCTCCCATTATGCCTCATTGACTATTTTTAAGGCACATCACTCGGTTTGCAAGGCTTGTTCTTTAGCAAAAACAGGATCGAGACCTTCCTATGCTAAAGATACAAAACAAAACATTCCATTCTTGTAAAGGATACAAGGAGAAATCTGTGGACCTATCCATCCAGAATGTGGACTATTCAAATACTTTATGGTTATGGTGGATGCTTCGATACGCTAGTCACATGTTGCATTTTTGTCCATAAGAAATGCTGCATTTGCAAAACTCCTAGCACATATTATACGTTTAAGGGCTGACCACCCTGATTACCCTATCAAGTCTATAAGGCTTGATAACGCTGGAGAGTTTACATCAAAAGCATTTGATGATTATTGTATGCCTATTGGGATCGATGTAGAGCATCATGTACCCCCTGTGCATACACAAAATGTTCTCGCAGAAGCCACCATCAAAAGGCTACAGATGGTGGCTAGGGCACTGGTTATGTGCACCAACCTGCCTATATCTTCTTGGGGTTATGCAATATTGCACACAGCTTTACTTATTCGTTTCAGACCCACTGCTAGCCAACCATTTTCTACTTACCAGTTGGTAACTGGATATGAGCTTGACATTTCACACTTACGCATATTTGGTTGCATAGTATATGTGCCTATTGCGTCCCCACAGGGCACAAAAAAGGGTCATCAGAGACGAGTAGGTATTTATGTTGGATACGAATCTCCAACCATTATCCGCTATTTGGAACCCTTGACAGGCAATCATTTTACCGCTAGATTTGCGGATTGTCACTTTGATGAGACAGTCTTCCCTTCATTAGGGGGAGATAGAAAAAAAGATTTTCAAAGGGGACGACAGAAATTATCGTGGTTTGTCCTCACTCTGTCTCATTTTGATCCCCGCACTTCATAATGTGAAAGTGAAGTGAAAAGAATAATCAATCTTCAGAAAAAAGCATATTCGATGCCTGATGCGTTTATTGATATCGTAAAAGTGACAACATCACATATAGTAGTTGTAAATATGTTTGCAAGGTTAGAAGTCCCCAACAAGGGGCACGGTGCCACAGATAGAGGCGCTGCAACCACACTTAGTGGAGGTGTGGTTAAGGTCGTGGCTCCCCAAAGGAAGAGGGGGAGGCCACTTGGTTAGATTGACACTCACCCAAGGAAGAAGAGGGCGAGTAAGACACAAACCGATCCATTAATCATCAATATAGAGAATCCCTCTCATGAGATTCTATCTGATTATAGTTATGTCCATGAATCAATACTGGAGGATGCTAAAATGTTTGAAATGATTCTAGAGAACAAAGAAATCTCAAAGGATTATGAGAGTGCGTATGAGTTGATGGAAAGATCTTCCATACACATTAATGTTGTATTTGCATGCACTGTTACTCAAGAAATCATAGAGCACGATGATATCGAACCATAATTTGTTGCAAAATGTCAACAAAGAGCTGATTGGCCTAAATGGAATGAAGCAATCTAGGCAGAACTAGATTATCTGGAAAACAGACAGGTATTTGGTCTGGTAGTGCTAACCCCATCAAGTGTAAAGCCTGTAGGACATAAATGGGTCTTTGTCAGAAAGCATACTGACAAGAATGAAGTCCTGAGGTACGAGGCTCGCCTTGTGGGGCAAGGTTTCTCACAACGCCCTGGAATTAACTACGAGGAGACATACTCTCCCGTAATGGACGTTATAATGTTTTGCTACTTAGTTAGCTTGGTAGTTTCCAAATGACTGAAAATGCAACTCATGGATGTGGTTATTGCATATCTCTATGGGTATCTTGATTCATATATATATATGAAAGTGCCTGATGCCCTTAAACCCCTTCTTGGTACCTAGTTCAGGTCCCTTAAGGTTGAGGGCGGTCTTTATTAACATTCATTGAATTGTCTTCACACCTAGGACCTTTTTCATCTAAGTAAGTATAGCCTATGTGGGATGGTGTCTAGGAAGGGGACAACGCTCATGACGGGTTTTGGATCCAGAAGTGCTTACAAATGGGCCTAAACCACTATGTGGGAGTAGCTCATGCCAAAATGGATTCTGCCTCTTGTGGTCGCCCTCCCATACCTGGCCATTTCAGTAAGGTTGCCCAAAGGATGTAGGAGGGACTTGGTGTCTGGACGACTATACTTGGGCCGCACGTTCTCTTGATTTACCACTTGGAATTCAATTCGAAATCAATGATATTTATAACAAAAGAAAAAAATGTTGTGACACATTAAGGTATATTGGATTAAACATAGTCTTGAGAAGGGTAGCTGTTTCAGTCCCATTGCACATCGAGACTCCCTGTTCTCGTACCTAAGTGTTGAAGTAATTGTAAATAAAAGAAAAGAAAAAAAATATAAAAATAATTGTATAAAATTTTCGTGAATAGTAAAAATCAGGTTTATGGAAGTATGAATTTTATTATGAGTTTTTGACCATAATGGAATAGGTGAAGGACTTTGTTTTTAACATTAGTCTTGCACCCTTCTCTTTCATGTGGCGCACCTTAGTAGCATAGGGTGTCTAGGTTGATTGGATACGAGAAGTGCTAGCAAAGGGTCTCGTCCCCTGCTAAACAAGTGAGCTGAGCTCCGCCAAAATCGTTCCTTTGCTACCTGGCTCTGTGTGAAAAGAGTTACCAAAAGATTGAGGAGGGCGACTAGTATTAAGGATCGAGCCCTTGGGCCGCACGTCTAAACTTAGGTTAAGGGCTTATAATGGAATTCAAACTTTTATTAACTATGCCATACCCTAACTAAAATTTGTATATATGTGACGTTATATTTTGTGGATATTTGTAATTTATACTTCTCTTTATACTTGTAAATTCGTGAATACTAAGTCATGAATAGTGACTCGTGAATAGTGACGTTTTATTGTATAAATCATTATTTTGTATTTCTTCTATTGTATAGTCACTAACTTTATTAAATGGAGGAAACCAAGTCTAGGCTGAAAGACTATAAACATTAAGCGCTGCTTGGGAGGCAACCCAATTCAGAAGTAGCTGTGGAGGAGTCTACAAATGCAGATTTGCTTTCTCTTTCCCTATTTCTTTTATTATTTTTTTTTTTTCATCTTTATTTTCGTAAATTCCTTCTCTATGTGCTTAATTGTTTCATTGCATGCTTATACTTGATTACATTGAGGACAATGCAATATTTAACTGTGGGGGAAGGGATTTATACTTTTATCTTGAGTCATATATTGAAAAATACAAAAAAATTGAAAAATGTCAAAAATTAAAAAAAAAATTTGAAAAATGTCAAAAATTTAAAAAAAATTTCGTTGTTTTTGTCTTTGTTTTGAGTCTTAGGATGCCCTTTCAACTGTCTAGGATGATTCTATATCTCTGAAATTATGACTAAAAGAGGATCACAAAATTGAGATGATTTTTAAATGGTATTCTTTGGTTAATTGAGATATATGAAAAATGTGTGCCTTGTAGTGGATATGGATTTCGTGACTTTGGTACAGAATATGAGCATGTTAGGATGAGTTTTGATTCATATAAACCCATGTGAGATAATTGAGCCCATGTCCCTTTTTCTTGGAGTGAAATGAAAAATATATTCTTATTTTCTTGGCGATGTTTTGATGATCTCATTATTCTTTCATCTTGATTGACTACTTGCCATAGATTAAGTTTGATGGACTAGAGAATGCTAGAATTCACTCTTGTGCTTGTTGAGACGTTATATCAATACATGGCCCTGATTCTGGAAGGGATAGAAGCAACCTAGGAACTACCACCATTGCCATATAAACCTGTGTCCCAATTTGTGCCCGTCGTGTGCCCCCCCTAGTTTAACCATTTTGAGCCTAAGTTAAGCTTTTTCTTTCATCACCCTTAACATCTTTAACCTAAGCCTTAGTATAGCTATAACCCTACCCTTTGTTCTAAGAACTTAGTGGAGCTAAATTGAGACTTTACTT
>BDJD01006930.1:55146-75832 GCA_002564525.1 Rosa multiflora
GGTGACACTTGGTTTCATCCTGCCACTAGGAGGCTACAACCATTTAACGATGTCAGAAACTCGTCGCCGTCCTAGGCCAGACATGGCACTTAAGGTGTACGAACCGAGATAGCGTCCACCTCGCCCTACTAACCTAGAGTAGGACATTATTAAGGGTACAAAGCCACATAAAGCTAAAAGGAAAATAATAATCTTAAAGGCAAAAACATAAAAAATGGGCCTAGGAAGAAACTCTTGGCCCAAGAACCATAAGGCCCAACTAAGGCCCGCAGGCAGTCAGTCGTTGCCGAAAATGTTCTCGCCATCACACCTCTATCAGAAGCCCCTCAACTCCTACCTCCTAGTTGCCAAATCCGGACACCCGACCACCCAAATGAAGATCTGAGATGCCCCAAAAAGGATGACGACCACCCATCGTCGCCAGAGCCCTTCCACTTACGTACGTGGTATCGATATGAGGTCAGATCAGATCGCATCGCCCCAACATTCCTCGCCGCCCACCTAGCCAACCTGAGATCTCCTTTCGTCGTCATCGATGCCCAGATATGGGGGAGATCCCGTAGCCCCGCCTGCCTTCCACCACCTCTTCGCCTCTGCTCACTCCTCTCACTAACACTTCCAAGCAACATTGACAAGGCCCGAGCCTGAAGGTTTGATGCCTTCAATGTACGGCCTCCATTTCGACCACCACTGTCCCACAAGGAGCCACTACTAGACAAGAAGTCCTCTTTGCCTCTGTTGATGTCTAAAAGTCTAGCGGTAGCCGGACCTTGGTTAACGCTGATCCGGTGGGCGGATCGATACTTGTATTAATGTTGCGGTTCCCGTTACCTGTCAAGTAAAATACAACGGGCGTCAGAGGGAGACCGCGCTGGGCGGTCTTCAACTCTCCGATGCCTAAGTTAGTCAATGTATTTATGTTGACAAAGTAACAGTAGGTAAGTATTGAATGCGTCATTAATGAGGAGAGAGGAGAGAACCTTTTATAGGTGAGGGAAAGACTGATCTTGTCTTTGTTTTCGATGTGGGACTGATATGCTTCAGTTCCCAGCTTCAGAGGCTTCTGATGCT
This sequence comes from Rosa multiflora, assembly GCA_002564525.1. Taxonomy (NCBI): domain Eukaryota; kingdom Viridiplantae; phylum Streptophyta; class Magnoliopsida; order Rosales; family Rosaceae; genus Rosa; species Rosa multiflora. The sequence goes on from BDJD01006930.1 coordinate 56,218, forward strand.
ATCTTGACGCGGCGCGTGGCGGCGCGTCGGTGGCGATCTGGAGGCGGTCCGACGCTGAGGCTGTAGCCCGCCTGGCAGTGTGTCCGCATGTCATTCCTTTGGTTGGAATTAGTACCTTTGGCGGTACAATGAGCATGGCCCATTATAGCTAATTATGCTTGCAAATGTACATGTATGTACAACACCCAAATGCCATTGATCATGATTATCATTGAGCCCAAAGCATTTACACAACAATCAAGATTGTTTCCTGGTTTTGTACTTTGGTTAATGTACTTCTGATTTCAACCATTAAGGTCCCGTAGTTTAGTTACACTTACTATCAACTTCAATGGATTGAAATGATAGATCTATCACCTTAGGTTCTGATCTTATATTCTTACCTCAAAATTACCAAGTTGGACTGTTTTTACATTTTTACGTATCTTCATGTGATGGATATAACAAATTGAAGTTGGTTGTGAGCTTAACTAAACTATGAGACCTTGATTGCTAGAATTACAAGGATTAAAAATGTCATTAGGCCAAAACATAGGGTATTTTAGTAACTTTTTGAAATTACTTGGAGTATAGACCAGGCAGAGAACAGAAGGTACCCAACAGTTAGCAATAGGCCACCCTTTACCCAATCTCTTTCTGATGTAGTGGATAGAATTGTTGGGCCCTTATAGAGAACCACTACAAGAGCACCTGATATTGACACTAAAGTAGCCATGACTTTGGCTTGAGTGTTGGTGCTTCTCAAACGCAGCCTTTCCATCCTATTAATTGAGGCATCCACAAATGCACACCCAATTACATTAAAAGCTGCTTACAATAAGAGAAACAAGAACTAATGCATAAAAAATATCTGTTTTAATCAATCAAATAATAAAATAGTAAGCTAAATTAGAAGCTCTGGTCTATTAGTTGGCGGCAGTCACTAAACCAAAAAGAAAATATTATGATTCTATGGTCCAGGTTCACAAAAATTATAAGAAAAGCAAGTGATATTAACCTGAAGATGATGGCAAGTATGAATGTAAAAGTCGGAGTGAGGTTGCTCATAGCTGAAGCAAGAGTTGGCCAACCCCGTTCTGTTGCAGGACCAAAAACAGAGCAATTAAAAAATGAATGAAATAAAAGAAGAACACATGAAATGCAACATAGTTAATATGAGTGCAGTAAGCTATAGAAAGATGATTCAATAGAATAGACACCTATAATTTCTTGGTCATGTGAGGCAAGAACGGAGCATAAAGTTAAACAGAAGTGCTTGGTCTCGTGCACCTTAACAAAAGTTTTCTTCTCCTCTTTCAACCCTGGAACAGGATCTGAAGTTCCTTCATTTGCTTTAGCATTCCTCATAGCTTCTATCAACCCCAACACAATGAATATATTAGTTAGAGTGAGAAGTGACTTAGCGCCACCATGTAGCCAATCAACATTCGCCAAGGGCGTGTCGTAGTTCACCTTTGCTGTTGAGCCACATAGTCAAAGCAAACAGAGAAGACCTACATCTCAGCAATGTATTATGCTGAGAATTAATGAGTTCCTAATTCATGCCGAAGAAGACAATGAACCCAAGACTTTGTATGTTTCAAAGGACAAAGTCCACAACTCCAAAAAAAAAAACAAAAGCACCATAATAATACAGATCTATCATCCAATAAGATCACAACAGAAGCAGGGGCAAAACTACAAAGTATAAACCACCATGACCATTTAACCAACACATCAAAACAAATTCCCCAGACTCTGTTAGTTTGGAGGGCAACGTATCTATAACACTTGCACTAAATCAAGTCAGGAAGAGGCAACAATAAGCTCAATGAGACTCAAGAACAAGTATCACACTCATTGACAATAGTTCCATCTTTAGATTGTAAGTCTATTAATAGTTTAATAGTAGTTATGTTCTCCATTTTAACTTCTTTAATAGTAGTTTAATAGCCACCATTAGCAGAACAAAGATATGCCCATTAGACAAAAATTAGAAACACGCTCAAAGTTCCAAGCTTTGCACTTGAAACTAAACCAACATTGCAGAAATCCCAAAAACAAACACAGAACAGAACACCAAGAATGTTAGAGATTTCTCTTACAAGTCTCTGTTCCCGATCTGACACTATCTCTCTCTCTCTCTCTGAGATAAAAATCTCTCTTCTTTTTTTTTTAGAGAAGGGTCTAAATTCTCTGTAGAACAAGTTCCTAATGTTTTGTTAAGAACAAGTTTCATGAAGAATGTTGGGCTTCATGTAGAACCCATATGCTAGAAAGCTATAAATCCCAGTAAATAAATTGTTTTTATCCAAATCCCCAAAGCCCTACCTGGGAAAATCTTAGTACTTCCAACAAACAGTACATCTCCGGTAACCATCTCAGCTACAATATTCAATTTCAAAATACACAAAACACTCAATCAACTAACTGAACCATTAAAATCTCAACTGAATTAAGAAAGTATGAATGGAAATTGAAAGTACCGAAGATGCAGCCGAGGGCCCAAATGTCCTCCAAGTCGAGTAATCTATGGACCCAAGCAAAATCTCCAGCGCTTGGTAACAAAGAGTGACTGTCTCCTGCATAAAACCTCGCAAAAGAAAGTGAAAGACTGACTAATCCTATCGCCAATCTTAAGGCTCTGTTGTTTCTAATCAAGCAGCAGATTCTTAGGTCTAGGTTTCGGTGAGGATGCTGTTATTGTTACAGTCGTCGACGCCCTTCAGGAGCTAGAAGATAAGCTTTTTGACGAAATCGGACGGCAAGGGTTTGACGGAGACCGTCAGCGACCCCCAATTCTAGTCTCTGGTAAGCCGTTGTCTTTGTGATCAGAGATTGAATCGGCAGGTTGAGGAGCAGAGGGCGGAGAAGATCAGAGTGAGCTGTTGAGCAAGGTGGAGAGGGAGCTCAAGATTCCGAGCCTCTTTAATTTCTTCGACTATGCCAATCTCAGATTGAGGCCGGGCCCAGGATTTAGAGCTGTTACTTCAATTTTAGATCTAGGTCAGGATCTCGGCGCTTCAGATTCCGCCTGAGAATGGAGGAGGGAGGATTGTGGTGGTGAGGAGGAGGAGGAGGAGGAGCTCGAGTTTGGGTTGAGAATGGAGGTCGAGACTAAGCTTAGGGTTTGTGTTTCAGTTTTGGGGTCGGGCGCAATTTTTTTTTGAAGTGTGAAAGTTTTGAGTTTTAGTCCCCGCTTCTTCATTTCAATTAAAAGACTTAGTGCTTTTTGCAAAACTGGGTTCCCGCAAATTTTCAAGCAAAACTTTTAATACCGGTCATTTTAAGAACTGATGTTAATGATATACATTTAAATCAGTATTTTCGTAAAACGATGTTAGATTACTTTTTTAAAACATGCGATGTCTATTAACATAATTCTAGTAGTGTGCATCCAACTTAGTCCTCTAGTTTTGATGGATATGTACATAAACTATACAACCAAAAATCTTTGGATCAAGGGCATGGGTAGGTGGTAAAGGAAAATGACTGGCAAGGGCTTGAACGAACATGGTGATTGTGGTAGTGGACAGTTTTCCTTGGCTGTGGACTGAAGGGCTTGTGTAGGAAGTCTATTTATGAGGTACACAATAGCTAGGATGGCATCACCCCCAAAATTATTCTAGCATATGAGCTCGGATCAACATGGGGCGAGCAACTTCAAGAATGTGGAGGTTCTTTTGTTCCGCCACACCATTTTGTTAAGGGGTTTGAGGACATATGGTCTAATGAATGATGCCATGGGTAGCTAGATATTGGTGAAAGAGATGGTTCACATATTCTCCACCATTATCTGAACGAAGGACTTTAATGGGTGTTTGGAACTGAGTTTGGACCATAGCATGAAAAGTTTGAAATACTGAAAAAACATCATTTTTATTTCGCAGCAAGTAGACCCAACTCATCCGGGTGCAATCATCAATGAATAAAACAAATCATTTCATTCCAGAGTACGTTGGTGGACAAGGCCCCCAAACATCAGAGTGAACAAGATCAAATGGAGCAATACTTTTATTTGAGCTCAAAGGATAGTTTACATGGTGACTCTTACCTAAAATGAAAGTATTGCATTTAAAGTCTAATGGTCTATTGTGCTAAAATAATAAAGGAAAGAGAGTTTAGAGATAACCAAATGATGGATGTTCCAATCTCTTATGCCATTTGTTCTTCATCTGTGGATTTTTTTTCTTCTGAAACTGATGCACTTCACTTACATGACGATTGCGAGCAGTGGTCATCTCTATGTAATATAATCCCCCCTTCTCAATACCCTACCCAATGGTTTCCTCTGTTAGGATGTCCTAAAATATACAACACCAAGGGTAAAGAATTACATAACAATAAAATTATCTGGTTATCTGTTTGACAGAAAAGAGATTATGAGATAGGGAAGGAACAAGTAACATAGTATCAAGGGTAATGGATTTTGTAAGAGTGACAAACCCAACACTAGTAATGGGGTAGGAATCACCATTGACATTAGTTACGCAAGACCAGCGAACTAGAGTTAAATGATGAATATTGCTAGAGTTATTAGTCATATGGACAGTTGCAGCTGAATCAATTATCCACAAATCTTTCCAATTAAAGGCAGAGTTACTCGACAGCAAAGAGAAAGGTGTACCTGAAGTGGTCATGAAGGCAAAAGTGGAGTTACCAACGTGGTGAAGTAATTTGGAGGGAGGCTTGAGGTTTGCCTTTGGGCTGATAGCTCTTTGGGTTCTTATTGCCAGAGGGATTAAATGATTTTGCTTTCTCTTGTACTTCTTTTGCTTGTGGTAGAGTTACCAGAGTGGTGAAGTAATTTGGAGGGAGGCTTGAGGTTTGCCTTTGGGTTGATAGCTCTTTGGGTTCTTATTGCCAGAGGGATCAAATGATTTTGCTTTCTCTTGTACTTCTTTTGCTTGTGCTTCCTTGAGATTAGCAATGTGACCCTCCTACTAGTTTGGAAAGCCATGTAATTGAAAACAAGTCTCTACGACGACTCTACCATATGCCTGGTTGATTTGCAATGAGTGCATTTCATGGATCTTGGAGAGGGTGCTTTCCAAGGTGATGTAGATAAAGAAGGTTGGAAGCTACAGACATGTAGTGGTTGGTATCAAGCAACCATGGCAGATCCTTCATACTTTGTGTCGGACATCATCTTTTGGAGTCTATTATGCTCAGCATTGACCTGAGAATAAGCCTCTTCTATGGAAGGCAACGGCTTGGTGTTTAGGATTCTACTCCAGACTCCATCAAGGTGAGGGTCTAGCCTGGCCAAAAAGAAATAGACACGGTGCTCAGTGACGCTACTATCCTTGTAGGTGATAGAATCTGCATCCTTGAGCCGGAGAGGATCCAATATGTCAAGTTCCTGCCTTATCTTATTCATATATATTGCTGTAATAACAATAAACAGGAGCTCTATTCTATTTAGTGAAAACAGAAGAAATTTGCAGTTCATAATTTCTTGTATCATCTTGGGCTACTGAAAAAGTAGTTTTCGACATTATAAGGATAAAATTTCTAATCTAATTTACTTTGATTTTCTTTCTTCTTTTCTTGACCAACTTTTGTAATCATCTTGGTATTGGAGTTGGTCGGGTCAAAACTGATTGGGTCTTGGTAACTCAAAGAGTTAGAAGGGCCGGATTTGGCTTGGGCTTCAATGAACGGTCGGCCCAGAGCTGGTGGGTATTTTTGCTTCATGCAATCTGAGTCTGGGTTTCGCACTCGCTGCAATCTGAGCTGGCTTCGTGGTCAGACTAGATCGATGGTCACCGGCCTGATGAAGCAACGGCTTCACGATCAGTTTGGAATTTCTAAAAAGAATGGAACTCGAAAACTGATCTAGAATGAGTATGGTCTGGGAATGGTGAGAAAGGAATCAAGGTACTTTGATTGTCTTCCTAAGCATAGTATGGGTACTGGGTATATTGAAGAACCACAATTGTTCTTGGTTTTCTGGGTATGATTTTGTTCTTGATCTTGAGCAAAAAAACTTGGTTATGGGTATGATCTGGATTGTTCAGAAAAGAATCCAGAGCAGTTTATGATCAGTTGATTTTGTCTGAGAATGGATACGGGGAAGAAATAAGCTTCCTGGGTATGATATTGGTATGGATATATTTTCTGGGTAAAAATGAAGAAACACAGTTCTTCTGTGTCTGGTACTGGTATGGTTTAGAGTTTCTGGTACTGGTATTTTCTGGGTACTTGGGTAAGATGAAGAGCAGGGTTCTTCTCTTGGTATTTCTGGCAGAGGAATATGGGTATGGGTAATCTAGATTTCTAGAGATGGGTATCGGTCTCAAGAGCAAAACTGCTCTAATACCATGTCAAATCTGGTAATGTATTTCTGTATATTCAACCACATTCTTACATGTTTACAATTATGCTCTTATAGAGCTGCTACCATAACTATCCTACCAATATTATTTGGAAGTTTACTGACGCATCATTAAATTACAAACAAATAAGTGAAGGCATTAATGTAGTATAGACAACTTTGTCAATGGTGGAGATATGTTGATATAGAGCAGATCTCTTTGTCAAGGTTGGTGTGCTGAACAGCTCACAGAACAGGGGATGCATATGGAACAAGGGTCTGATTGAGTTTTATGTTGGGGCTCTATCAGAGAAATTGCCTGCTAAACAGTTCAGTTTTTGTGGGAAAGATTGGATTCTATGTTTCTGAGGTTTCTAATTTTACTTTGAAGAGTTGGGCAAATAAGCAAAGAAACCACAACCAACATTTACTTCTACTTCAAGTAAAGATTTAAAGACTGAGTTTCTCTTGGTAGAGAATTTGTTATTGTACATAAAGAATGAGCTAGGTTTTAATTGTGTCCATATTCTTAGCTAGTTAAGGACTTCGAAAGTTTGGAAATTTCTGTTTTTCCAAGTGATTGAACTTAAAAGTGTGAAATTTTTATGCCATTTTGATGATAACCAAATCATAGTATCAAACAAAGGAAAAGATAACGTTTTTGATTGGTTTTTTTAGGCTAAGTAGAGCAACAATTGAAGGATCAAAAGATTCTTGTAGTCATTTTAATAGGAGATGCCTGATGAACTATTTGCTAAAATCATCTTGTTGAACCTATGCTATGTCTTTGCTTTCCATATTTCTGAGCTTATGATGAATATGAAGTTTTTCCATTATTTTTTTTTTAATCTAAAACTTGCTCTTTGATAAAGAAAATATCCATGAGAAGTTTATAGGTGTGTTGCTCCAATCCTGCATTTCTAAAGGTTTGGAATCTCAAGTTTCTTACTTGCATCATGTATGTCTGTGTGCATGTTTCTGTGAAATTGCAAAGTTTTCTGTAATCCTCTTTCACTTTGTATCACTCCCATCTATGTCTAATTCTTGAGGTCAATCATATGTACTGCTCACATGTGGGTGGGTTCAGGTAAGGAAGAAAGTTATCAGCCTAACTTTTAGCCTCCAAAAGATAAAAGTACAAAAGTTATCGTCCCATCTGTGCTGTCTACTATAGGAAATTTAGATGATAAGTGAAATCATCTCTGGTTTGTTGTTATGCTCTTTGTATGTTGTTCATTGTTGCCTGAATCACTTGTTCATTCAGTATAGTGTTGGAGACATCCTTGAGTATGAAAGTGTATGTGCAAATTTGTGTATCATGTGCCCTACTCCCAAGATTAGGAGGTCAAGTTTTAGTAAAGGGGAAAAGTAAGAGTATTGATAGGAGCATAAATGCCATGTTTATAATGTTTAAACCCTATATTTTGGTAAGTTATTTCCTTTAATTTGATCAATTTAACTTAGTTAGTGTTTTTACAGGTAAAACGGAGTCTCAAGGTCCAAAAGTGACTAAGGAATGCACAAATGGCGCAGAAATGAGAAAAGATGAAGAAATGGAAGTTCTCCCTGTTTGACTAGGAAAAGGAATCCCAATTGAAGTAGGAGTCTGAAGCTGACTTGGACTAGGAGTTCTACTTGGACAAGGAAACCTAATTCTACTCAGAGAAGGAATTCTAGTGTGACAAGGAGTCCCAGTTGGATAAGGATTACTCAAGAAGGTTTCGGAAGAGTGTAGAAGAATCGTAGAAAAGAAGTTTGTATTCAACTAGGAAATCTACTTGCATATGGAGTTCTACTCATACTAGGAGACCCGTTGTCACGCCCCGAATTTGATTAACCATTTCAAATCCGAAACATGAATAATTACAACCATAAAATCCAAACTAAATAAATCCAAATCGTAAAGTTCGAAATGAACATAACGAAACTCACAATAATGTTGTGACTCGAGTACCACTGCCCTAAGCAGCCCGATCACCATCCTGTTTCTTCTAACCTGCAAGATTTCCCGCTACACAATTTGAATAGTGCACCGGGATTGCAACCACACAAACCCGGTGAGCTTTTGACAGCTCGTATGAGTAAACGAAAGGATTGCACAAATTTAATATAACAATTTCAACTCAAGCAGTAGAAATTGTAGTAATATCACATCTCACAATAACCACCACAAAACCACTTCACTTCTCACTCTCATATATATATATATATATACACTTATGAGTTACTCTCAATTTCCCTCATAAGATCACCCCAAAACCAAGTCACTTTCTCACTCTCATATATATATATATATAGACACTTATGAGTTACTCTCAATTTCACTCAACATTTGGCAGACAGACTAGAGCTCTAACTGATCGTTTCCACCTACCCGGCGCGAGAGCGTGGTTCACGATTTAATACTATTAGTTCCACCTACCCGGTACAAGAGCGTGGTTCACTAATAGATGCCATGGTCACCCCTGTGACCTATTGATCTCCACAGATCAATATATCTCAACAAATCAACAATTTATTGTTTCTCAAACAATAGACTCAACACCTCACTCAATATATAATTTCCTCAACACAAACCAACAACACGTATATTTTATCAATAATAAAATATGTATAAAGTCATTCGCACAAGCTTTAACAGCTATAAAATATCATATCTAAATATTTAGAATTCCAGTTCGTAAATGAACCATGTGCGGTTTACTCACCTCTAATCCAGCTGCGTCTTCTTAACTGCTCAAAATACGATCCACGATCGTCCACCAACTCAAACCATCAGTCACCTAATCAGATACGATCGTAACTTAGCAAATCATTCATAAACCAAACAAACACTACAATCCAATGGTCGGATTCTAAAATAAAGACGATCCAACGGTCGGATTCGAAAATAAAGGTGATCCAACGGTCGGATCGAAATTATATGATGATCCAACAGTCGGATCCTCACGGATCGCCCTTAGGATCATCCTCCAAAATTATCATGAAGATCCAACGGTCGGATCTTCCTGAATCGTCCTTATAAACATCTCCACAAAATTTCATGAAAATCCGACGGTCGGATTCTCACGAATCGCCTTCCTCCGGGCTGGGAGCGGCGATCACGTAGAGGTCCGGGTCGTGGCCGGAGGACGCCGGAGGAGAGAGAAAAGTCCGGGTCGGGTCGGCGGAAACCCGCCGGGTCTGAAGGGAAACAGAGAGAGAGAAATCGGAGAGGCCGGGGACTATTCCGCAAAAAGGAATTTTTTTTCGTCCTTAATGAAAAAAATTCCGAAAACTTCATATTTATAGAAAATTCCCAAATTTCAAATATTCATAACTTATTCATACGAACTCCGAATATTGCGTTCCACATATGCACGCGATCGTATCGACGAGCTCTACAACTTTCATGAAGGAAGTTTCCCCATATTCCAAACGTATAAAAAGTCGATTTTCGCGTGCCCCTAAATAACGTTCGATTTCGAAAATAAATTCGTTCGAACTAATTTCACAACTCTTCAAAGCTTCGTACTTTGGCCCATGGCCACGAAATCAATTCCAAAATGTACTCGGAAAATAATTTGAATTTTCGGGGTATTACAATCTACCCTCCTTAAAGAAATTTCGTCCCGAAATTTAATCGTGAGTCAATTTCTCCCGATTAAAGTTTTATGTAGATCTTACATAATACCATCCAACACCAAATATGGCCACATCAATTTCTACTTCAACTATACCACGATTTACTACACTAGCCTCATCATAGATTTCCTTCTTCAACTTAGACTCAAGCAAAAGGTTGCTCCACCAGAATTTCAGGAGATAAGACTAACCTAACCATCGAATCTCCATCTTTACCAAAACTGTAGCAATCTGCAAAGCTATGACTATATGTGTAAAAATACATCCCAATAGCCACTAAATCAATTCAACACTAACGTAACTCACACAACAAAAGTTCACACATGAAACTTTCATTTCAACACAATTCAACAATACAACATTCTTTCGCAATCCACATTTCTCAAAATTACATCACAACAATTGCCTTAAGCAATCCACACTCAAATCACCACGTGGTATTGCAGAAAAAGTCATTTTCACACTAATCGTCACCCTGTACTGGCTTACAAGTACAGTGACCACTCTCACAAGGCAATGTGTAGAAAAACAACGCTTCCCTAAATCAAGAATTTAAAGAAAAAAATAATAGTTAGACACCTCCACGACGTCTTCTTATTCAATATGGGCCACTTGGGCCAAAGAAACCGAACCATCCACATTTCGAACCGGCCCAAACCAAATTTTGGCCAAAAACTCGGCCCACTAATCTTCTACTCGGCTCGGCTCGGCTTCAGCCGTACTGTTTGGCTGCATTCGGCTCGGCTACAGTATGAAGCTCTACATACTGTACGTATACTGTACTGACCGTATATACATCCGTATATCGAGCATATACGAGATCCAAAAAAAAAAAAAATTGTAAGGCAAGGTTCGAACTCCAAACCTCCTACTCCAAGGCTTTGCTCCCAACCACTAAAGCACAAGCCGTGCTTAATATAATGTGTATAAACTTTATTCTTATTATGTTATAAACGAACATAATAAAAATAAACGAGAGGCGAGGTTCGAACCTCGGACCTCTTATACACGAACTCAGCCTTCAACCACTCGAGCACGAGCTGCTCACGTTATTAACCATACTAATCCTTCTATTTAAACCAAGCTGTTTCAAACTGTTTCAACAATCCGGCCCAAAACATCCAACACTGTTGCAGAAATCCGGCCCAACACATCCAACACTGTTGCAGAGATCCGGCCCAATACGTCCAACACTGTTACAGAAATCCGGCCCAATACGTCCAACACTGTTGCAGAGATCCAGCCCAATACGTTTTCACAAATTCAGCCCATCGGGCCTCCACCCACAGCTACAGTGCGGACCTTGATCCGGGGCAAGCCCAAGTACGGCCCACTTGCCACGGCTTATCCCTTCCGTGATTTACGGAAATCAGAATCACTTTCGGCTAAAGCTGTCTGCCACAGCGCCTCGAGATTCATCCTGTCCCCCTACGAGCTTTACATGCGTCAGCAACTTTTCCGGGTTTTAGGGCGACTTTAATCCAACGCGTAGAATGAATCTCAGAGATCGTCCATCCAACGGTGGAGATCCGCTCACTCGTTCTATAAATAGGTGCGTTCTGAGGAAGTGACTGTTCACTCCAAAGAAAAGAAAAAATCCTCTCGAGCTCCAGCCCTTCTCTCTCAAACCCTTCAGCCTATCTCTCTTCAATCTATTCAGCCTTTCCCTTCAACGATATTCATTCTTCCTCTCTCAGATCCTTACTACCAACTAGAAAAACTCAAATCCTTTCTTTCATCTGAGAAAAACTCAGATCCCCAACACCACTTCATCAACTCATCAACATGGAACCACGAACTCTGCAATTAATGGAGCTTCAAACCCAGCAACAAATGGAACTACAAACCCAGCAACCAACCGAGGAGGGAGGAAGCACCCAAGCAGCCGGGAGTAGTGCCAACACGCCTGTCAGGCCGACCAATCACCGGTGGGCTCCCACACCAGCTCAACTAAGAATCCTCCAGGGGCTCTACTATGACAAGGGGTTTAAAAACCCGACTCCAGAGCAGATACAAGAGATCTGTCTTCATCTGCAACAATATGGGCAGATCGAGGACAAGAACGTCTTCTTTTGGTTCCAGAACCTCAAGGCTCGTGAGAGGCTGAAGTTGAGGGAATTTCGGAACGTTCGGGTTGGTGGATCTCTCGATCTCAATTTTGGATCCACCAGCTCTACTGATGATGATGGATCAATTGATCTAAATTTTGGGTCACGTGTCGACTATGGCGTTGACCCATATTCCTCTTCACCTTTCAACGCTAACACTAGTACTACCTCCTTTGGCACAACAGGAGGATAATCTTTCATGGAACAACGAGGAGGAGATCACCAGGAGGTCGAAACTCTTCCCCTGTTCCCCGTGCACGGTGAGAACGTCCTTGGTAACCCCAAGACTACTTCCGAGGAAGGTGGCGCATTTGGTTACTATTCCGGTGGCACAGGCGGTTACAACAGTGGCTTTCCTGTTTCTCTTGAGCTCAGCCTCAACTCATCCGGAGTTATCGATTTGGATTAGAATAGCATAGTCCTCTTTTGTTTATTTTGTAATATAACTAAATCAATAAGATTGTGTGCATGTCGTTTCTTCTTTTCGTTAAACCAACGACACCAAGGATCGAACCTTGGTCATTCCTTGCTCTTCCAAAACTTTCGTCCACTATACTGCACGCCTCAATCATAATAATGCAACACAAACAATCATTCCAAAACCCAACAATCAATTCAGTCACACAGTGGTCTAGTTAACATCCTCTGGGTCAAACCAAACACAAACAATTCCGTCGCTAGAATAAGAAATTAACAAAGCTAAACACTTCCTGAGTTAGCTAGGAAAACCTGCATCCTTAGAGTTACACTTACAACTCAAACAAAATCTCAACCATTCCATCTATAAATTTAATCATCAAACTTACCACAATTCAAACCCTAAGATTTCACGATTCAGAATCCGAATCAAACTCCATATCACTTAGTAATTCACTTGAACCACTATGGATACCCAACCATGTCACTAAAATCAATACCCAAAATTGCATTTAACCAATTCACCTATCAATGATCAAAGACACACTCTCTCGTCCAAGATCATTAACAAAGAGTTGATTCAAATTCTCCCCATTAATTACCGACCAAGATCAAAAACCATTTCAAACTTCAAGTGTCCCGGCTACTTAAACTTAAAACACAAAACAACTTCAAATTCACTTCAGTCCCTCTCCATACTACGATCCAACACTTAAGAAAACTAATTCACAAAATCAATTTCCTTTACTTACATAAAACTATGCCCACAAGTCATAGTCAGGTCAACAGACCAAGTGTCCAAACGGAGAATTTCCAATCCAGTTGTCTTTGTGAATCACAAAAAAAATCAATCAAACAATGAAGCTCGCAACATCAACCATGTAAATAAAACACATTCCTCGAACTCGATTCAAATTTAGAATCATTAAAACTACCACTAGTCCCACTTCAAATAACCCTTAAGATTATAGGTACTCGGAGACAACTCAAAAATATAATTGTTCGTCTCAATCACTCAAACACGAGATCAAACTCCGTACTCGTACCTTAAACCCTGCTCCACAACTTACAAGCACGTGAAATAACTAACCACAATAATTTCATCCCTAACCGCAACACTACTCACAACTCCACATGAGTCAAGAATCAATTTATGCTCATAACCACACAAGGTACGTGCATAGGCCAACATCATGCCTTCAACCAAACACTTCAACATCCAAAAGAACCTCACATCCATAAAACAATTCTCACTGACTCATCAGAGTTAAATTCGAAGGTTTCCATTCCTTAAAGATTATAACTCGCGGCAACTGAACTTATTCAAATACGAACCTCCAAAACAACTTTACGGTTCAAGTACTACTCCTTCGAATATCCAACACCTAAGAAGTATAGTATGCTTGGCTAATACACATATAACACTTAAAACACAGCATAAGTCAAATACCAGTCCATATTAGCCAAGTCAATACTACAGGGAAGGTATTCACGTTCCTAAAATGACTTAGCGGCCTAAACAACTCCCACCACTCACACATACCCAATGACTTAGTCAATACCGAAGAGCACACGATGGGGATCCGCTGCAGACGGGCCATCACTCGGAAGGTATTGACACATCACCAAATATGTACCTTACGCTCTGATACCAAACTGTCACGCCCCGAATTTGATTAACCATTTCAAATCCGAAACATGAATAATTACAACCATAAAATCCAAACTAAATAAATCCAAATCGTAAAGTTCGAAATGAACATAACGAAACTCACAATAATGTTGTGACTCGAGTACCACTGCCCTAAGCAGCCCGATCACCATCCTGTTTCTTCTAACCTGCAAGATTTCCCGCTACACAATTTGAATAGTGCACCGGGATTGCAACCACACAAACCCGGTGAGCTTTTGACAGCTCGTATGAGTAAACGAAAGGATTGCACAAATTTAATATAACAATTTCAACTCAAGCAATTGAAATTGTAGTAATAACACAATCACAACGACCACCACAAAATCCCATCACTTCCCCACTCTCACATATATATATAGACACTTATGAGTTACTCTCAATTTCACTCAACATTTGGCAGACAGACTAGAGCTCTAACTGATCGTTTCCACCTACCCGGCGCGAGAGCGTGGTTCACGATTTAATACTATTAGTTCCACCTACCCGGTACAAGAGCGTGGTTCACTAATAGATGCCATGGTCACCCCTGTGACCTATTGATCTCCACAGATCAATATATCTCAACAAATCAACAATTTATTGTTTCTCAAACAATAGACTCAACACCTCACTCAATATATAATTTCCTCAACACAAACCAACAACACGTATATTTTATCAATAATAAAATATGTATAAAGTCATTCGCACAAGCTTTAACAGCTATAAAATATCATATCTAAATATTTAGAATTCCAGTTCGTAAATGAACCATGTGCGGTTTACTCACCTCTAATCCAGCTGCGTCTTCTTAACTGCTCAAAATACGATCCACGATCGTCCACCAACTCAAACCATCAGTCACCTAATCAGATACGATCGTAACTTAGCAAATCATTCATAAACCAAACAAACACTACAATCCAATGGTCGGATTCTAAAATAAAGACGATCCAACGGTCGGATTCGAAAATAAAGGTGATCCAACGGTCGGATCGAAATTATATGATGATCCAACAGTCGGATCCTCACGGATCGCCCTTAGGATCATCCTCCAAAATTATCATGAAGATCCAACGGTCGGATCTTCCTGAATCGTCCTTATAAACATCTCCACAAAATTTCATGAAAATCCGACGGTCGGATTCTCACGAATCGCCTTCCGAATCACTATTTCACAATTATACGAAGATCCAACGGTCGGATCTTCGCCCGTGACAGCATAAAGTCATCGGGACAGTCATACGATCAACATATTAAAATTTGAAGTAAATCTGACGGTCTGATCTTCGCAGATCGCAAACCGAAGATTAACGCACAACACCGAAACCCTAGCATGCATCAACTTTCTCCAAAATCACTTTATAATATATCAAAACGACCGTATCGATGCGTAGATGCATAAACTGAAGACAGAAAACAAAAATAAAGCCGGACGCGCCGCCACAAGCGGCGGGTCAACCGGTGGTCAACGGCGGCGGTCAACGCCGGGTCAACCAACTCCGATGCAAAAGTCGTCAACTACAAACTTTTTCAAAATAACAGGGTGATCAACTTTCATACCTGGAGCTAAGCCTGGTTCGGCCTAGATCGTCCTAGATCAAGCCCGGAAGTTGGATTAATCTCAGCCGTCGATCACGTTTCCAGATCCAATCAGAGCCGTCAATCTTCAACGCTTGATCTTTTGCTCCACACTCAAAATCGTCGAGCAAGGAGGGTATGAGGATGATCAGTGGAAGGAGGAGATCACGAAAATGGGAACGATCGGCCCATGCATCGCCGGAAAAGTTGTTTTCCGGCCGAGTCACGATAGGAGGCTGGAACGCCTTCGATCCATCTTTCGGGGCAGCGGCGGAGCAAAGCGACACCAGAGGGAGGCCGGGCTGGGAGCGGCGATCACGTACAGGTCCGGGTCGTGGCCGGAGGACGCCGGAGGAGAGAGAAATGGCCGGGTCGGGTCGGCGGAAACCCGCCGGGTCTGAAGGGAAACAGAGAGAGAGAAATCGGAGAGGCCGGGGACTATTCCGCAAAAAGGAATTTTTTTCGTCCTTAATGAAAAAAATTCCGAAAACTTCATATTTATAGAAAATTCCCAAATTTCAAATATTCATAACTTATTCATACGAACTCCGAATATTGCGTTCCACATATGCACGCGATCGTATCGACGAGCTCTACAACTTTCATGAAGGAAGTTTCCCCAAATTCCAAACGTATAAAAAGTCGATTTTCGCGTGCCCCTAAATAACGTTCGATTTCGAAAATAAATTCGTTCGAACTAATTTCACAACTCCTCAAAGCTTCGTACTTTGGCCCATGGCCACGAAATCAATTCCAAAATGTCCTCGGAAAATAATTTGAATTTTCGGGGTATTACACCTGTGGAAGCTAGGAGAAGCCTATGGAACGTCAAGAAGTGTCTAGAAGACTCAAGAAGATCATATGCCCTGCACATGAGGAGGAAGTCGGATTTCAAAGCAATATGGAGTTTGGATTTCAAGTTGAATTTGGATTGGAGTTGCCGTGATATTCTTGAAGCTTCTAGGGGATTCTTGACATTTCAATCTTCAATAAGGAGTCCAGGACATGTGAGAGGCATGTGATGGCAAAGGAAAACCGAATTGGATTCAAGTTGTGCATCAAAAGTCAAATCCATTACAGTTTTGGAAAACCGCCTGTGCAGATCAGTCAACTTCACCATAGTGTCAAAAATCGTTCAGATCTCAGAAAATTATGATCTTTACATGATTGGAAAGATGCGGATGTCTAGTTTCCAGAGCTTTTTACGGTTCGTCAATATCAGTTTTCTAGAGGAATTTATGGCCGTTTTAGTGCACTGAGGTCAAGTCTGCAGGAAATCTGTTTTGTGTCAAAGAAGTCCTAAATCAACACAACTTAGGGGAACTCAAGTAGAAACAAATTGGGAGTGCTTTGGACGTCTCCCTATATATACCTTGTGTATTAGACATCCAGGGGTTACACATTATTCTCCACAATTTCGTTTCTCACCGATTTTCTCTTGAGTTTTCAGGTTTTTGCATCTTGCAAGTTCTTGTCGTGCCATCCTCCATCCTTGCCGTGATCTTCACTAGTGCCACCACCTTGGAGCTGCTTTGGACCCTTGGGACGTGACTAACAGTTGTTCATACCACCTTCCATATGTCTTCTTCTCGGTTTTGTAACTTGTTAGATAGAATTTCTGTTTTGATTTTCTTTTGTGTAAAACCGAAACCATGAGTTAGCTTTCTGATTTTTGGATGCAATTTTGATAGTCTTTTCAATGTTTGATTTGTTTGTGTGACTTTGATTCTTGTTAATTGCCGAATATGGAATGATGATCTGGTTTTGTTTTATAGATAACTTTTATGTGTTCTTGTTCTTTGGTACGCAACTTAGGATGATTGCATGTAATTGGAGCTAGTAATTAGGTTAATGCTTCGTAACCCTAATTCAATTAAGTAGTAAAGGCTTCGGACAAATGTTTTATTCTTTTATTATTTTATGAAAATCTTTACTTTGATCTTTAAAACCCCCCTTTCTTGCATTTCTTGTTTATTTGTAAATAAAATAAAATTGATTTTAGGATTTTTAGATAACGTAGATAATAAAGTATATAATCTGGAACTATGTTTTTAATTTCGTGAATAGTGTTTTCATGAATAATATTTTAGGATTTGTGTAGTTAGAGTTTAATTAGGATTTGTTGTTTGTGTTTGTGTTGTATATGGATTTCTAATCTAATTCTAACTTGTATTTTCTTGCAAATTTCGACATATATGTTTATATATGCTTATATTTTCGTGTGCATTGTATATTCTTATTCTTTAAATTCGTTTCACATGTAAGTACCCTCAATCCCCAGCTTGAACGATCCCTGCTTATTCTATACTAACAACTACGTTTTTCAGGGTTTAAATTGGCGACTCCTTTCAAGCGTATCAATTTTTGGCGCCATTTCCGGGGATTGAAAAATCTTCATGTGATAAACGCCACTAAGGTATGATTTTGGTTAGGGATTATGAATTATGATGGAATAGGTGAAGTCTCTTTTGTTGATATTAGCCTTAACCCCTTATTAGTACCTGATTCAGGTCTCTTAAGATTGAGGGCGGTTTTTATTAACACTTGAAAAATGTCTTGCACTTAGGACTTTTCTTATCTAAGTAAGTATAGCCTATGTGAGATGGTGTCTAGGAAGGGGACAACGTTCATGACAGGTTTTTTTTCCATAAGTGCATTCAAATGGGCCTAAACCACTATGTGGGAGTAGCTCATGCCAAAATGGTTTCCACCTCTCCTGTTCGTCCTCCCCCACCTGGCAATTTCAGTAAGGTTGCCCAAAGGATTTGAAATGAAATTTGTGTGTAGACAAGGACTTGGGCCGCACGTCCAAAGCATGGTTCATGATGTCTTGTTGAAGTCAATGCCTTAGACAATTTTCAAGAATAGTTGGGTTTGGTAAGAAGTTGTGAGTCATTATGGACTAGGTGAAATATTCTCTTGTTAATACTTCTCAAAGTTTTCTTTATCAAGTAAGCACACCTTATTAGCACAGGGTGTCTAGGTTGATTGGATACGAGAAGTACTAGCAAAGGGTCTCGTCCCCTGCTAATCAAGTAAGCTGAGCTCTGCCAAAATCGTTCCTCTACCACCTGGCTCTGTGTGAAAAGAGTTACCAAAAGATAAAGGGAAGGGAGACTTGTATTAAAATTAGAATCTTTGGGCCGTGTGTTTGAACCTTGATTCACGATTCCTTATTGGAGTTAACTACTTAAAGATTGTAAAAATTGTAAAACTTGTAAATATATACATAAAATTCCGTTGGTCTTGTATATATCCATGCTTGTGATGTTTTGTTGTGCGTATACAGAGGAATAAATGGAGGTACAAGTCGAGGCTGAAAGACTTTAAACATTAAGCGCTGCATGGGAGGCAATCCATTTCAACCGTAGCTGTGGAGGAGCCATCAACGCAGATTTGCTTTCTTGAGCTCTTCCTTCTCTTTTATTTTTGTAAATTTTACTTTTTTTTAGGATTTCTTGCGTTAACTTTTCCTATATGCTTGATTTATGTTTTGCATGCTTTATACTTGTTTAGACATTGAGGACAATGCATGATTTAAGTGTGGGGGAAGGGTTTAACGTTTCACTTAGTTTTTTTTTTTTTTTAGATAGTTAGTTTTGTGGTCTTAAAAAATATATATATATAAAAAATTCGTCACTTTTAATAATAATAATAATATTTTCGTCACTTTAATAATAAATATAAAAAAATTCATCACTGTTCACAAAAAAAATTTATTGTGGTTGTTTTTGTTTTGTTTTGTGTTTTGAGTCTTAGGATGCCCTTTTAACTGTCTAGGATGAGCTTATATCTCTGAAATTAAGGCTAAAAGATGATAACAAGATTGAGATAATGTTGATGATATTCTTTGGTTAATTATGATTTATGAAAAGCATATGAATGTGTAGTAGATATGGTGCATGCGTAACTTTGGTA
>BDJD01006930.1:75843-130063 GCA_002564525.1 Rosa multiflora
AAAGTTATGATTCATAATAACCCTTGTGAGAATTTGAGCCATGTGCCCTTTATTTGTAAGTGATTAATGAAAAAATGAATTATACTCTTATTTTCTTGGCGATGATTTTGTTGATCTCATTATCTTTAATTTGATTGTCATAGCTCTTTGATGGACTAGAGAATGCTAGAATTCACTTTTATACCTGTTGAAACTTTTATCAATACATATTCCTGATTTCGGAAAGGATAGAGGCACTTAGGATTTTTACCACCATAGCCAAATATAGCCTATGTCCCTATTTGTGCCCGTCGTGAGACCGCCCTAGTTTAACCATTTTGAGCCTACATTGCGCCTTTTATTTCATCACCCTCAAAATTCCTTAACCCTTAACCTTAGTATAGTTATATCCTTACCCTTTGTTCTAAAGACTTAGTGGAGCATATTTTGAGACTTTGCTTGGAGTTTTGACGTCAAGGAGGCATTTTGAAGACATGAAGAAGTTCAAGTATGGGGGTAGACTTGTCCATAAGAAAAATTGTATGTAATTGCCGAAAAAAAGAAACAAATGAAATCGTAAAAAAAAAAGAAATGAAATTGCGGCGAAGTATGTAAAAGAATGTGTTATTTGTTTATGTTTATGGATTTTAGTCCCCTATACTTAGTGGATTTGGAGTTTGCTTTGATGTGAAGGCCCGTTGTTGAAGAAATTTGATCTTTGTTCAATTCACACTTGTTCAAAAGAAGGTTAGAATGAAGCTTGGGCTCAACATGATGGCACTTGGCCCTTTTATGAGCTTTTGGAGGATGACATTACAACTATGGTGGATCTTGAAGAATTGGTCTCTCTACATCAACAAGTGCTCTACTAGGTTTTTAGGATACTTTGTGATTTTCCTATCCCTTTGTTTCTTTAAACCTTAACCCTTGGCCCCATTACAACCCTTTTATAAGACATTTTTTATCCTTAAAATGGGACAGCCTTTGATCTGTGGAGATGAGTCATGACAGTTGGACTTATGGCTTGGGTTCATCTGTGCAAGTAGTTGGTATCTTTCATGAGATCTTTGAAAAAAATGATATATATGTGCTTTCGTTTCTTATACATATGTGATATACTTGCTATTCTTTCACATATACTTGAGTGAATGAGCTTTTAAGCATGAGCCTTGAATCTGAGAGAAGAAATAGTGATTTATCCATGTGAGGTTTGAATCATGACTTGTTTGAAATGTGTTGAGCTCCACCCATCACCATTGTTTACCCCCAAGTCTTACATGCTTATATGTGGATTGTATGTTGTAATTAGCCCTTGAATATCTTGATGATGTGATGCTTGGTTAAGTGCTAATCTTGGTGACTTGAAAGTATGAGATTTCTGAGACAATATGTTAAAGGGTTTAGATGTCATTATGTGTATTGGTTAGTGTCTTTTGTTTATGACGTTTTTGTCTAAGTTTTTGGTCATTGTTTTACGTTTTTGAGTCTTTTTGTTTCTTTGTGTTTTTTCGTTTTCCATACTTAGAGTTTTCGTTGGTTTCTTTGTTTTGTAGTCTTTTTGGTTTGTTATGTTGATTTTGCTAAGGGACTAGCAAAAGCTAAATGTGGGGGTATTTGATAGGAGCATAAATGTCATGTTTATAATGTTTAAACCCTATATTTTGGTAAGTTATTTCCTTTAACTTGATCAATTTAACTTAGTTAGTGTTTTTACAGGTAAAATGGAGTCTCAAGGTCCAAAAATGACTAAGGAATGCACAAATGGTGCAGAAATGAGAAAAGATGAAGAAATGGAAGTTCTCCTTGTTTGATTAGGAAAAGGAATGCCAGTTGAAGTAGGAGTCTGAAGCTGACTTGGACTAGGAGTTCTACTTGGACAAGGAAACCCAATCCTACTCAGAGAAGGAATTCTAGTGTGACAAGGAGTCCCAGTTGGATAAGGATTACTCAAGAAGGTTTCGGAAGAGTGTAGAAGAATCGTAGAAAAGAAGTTTGTATTCAACTAGGAAACCTACTTGCATATGGAGTTCTACTCATACTAAGAGACCTGTGGAAGCTAGGAGAAGCCAATGGAACATCCAAGAAGTATCTAGAAGACTCAAGAATATCATATGCCGTGCACATGAGGAGGAAGTCTCAAGGAAGTCGGATTTCAAAGCAATATGGAGTTTGGATTTCTAGTTGAATTTGGATTGGAGTTGTCGTGATATTCGTGAAGGTTCTAGGGGATTCTTGACGTTTCAATCTTCAATAAGGCATCCAAGACATGTGAGAGGCATGTGATGGCAAAGGAAAACCGAATTGGATTCAAGTTGTGCATCAAAAGTCAAATCCATTACAGTTTCAGAAAACTGCCTATGCAGATCAGTCAACTTCACCGTAGTGTCAAAAATCTTTCAGATCTCAGAAAATTATGACCTTTACATAGTTGAAAATCTGCGGATGTCTAGTTTCCATTGCTTTTTACGGTTCGCCAATATCAGTTTCCTAGAGGAAGTTATGGCCGTTTTAGTGCACTAAGGTCAAGTCTGCCAGAAATCTGTTTTGTGTCAAAGAAGTCCTAAATCAACACAACTTAGGAGAACTCACGTAGAAACGAATTGGGAGTGCTTTGGACATCTCCCTATATATACCTTGTGTATTAGACATTATTCTCCACAATTTTGTTTCTCACCAGTTTTCTTTTGAGTTTTCAGGTTTTTGCATCTTGCAAGTTCTTGTCGTGCCATCCTCCATCCTTGCCGTGATCTTTACTAGTGCCACCACCTTGGAACTGCTTTGGACCCTTGGGACGTGACTAAGGGTTGTTCATACCACCTTCCATATGTCTTCTTCTCGGTTTTGTAACTTGTTAGATAGAATTTCTGTTTTGATTTTCTTTTGTGTAAAACCGAAACCATGAGTTAGCTTTCTGATTTTTGGATGCAATTTTGATAGTCTTTTCGATGTTTGATTTGTTTGTGTGACTTTGATTCTTGTTAATTGCTGAATATGGAATGATGATCTGGTTTTGTTTTATAGATAACTTTTATGTGTTCTTGTTCTTTGGTGCGCAACTTAGGATGATTGCATGTAATTGGAGCTAGTAATTAGGTTAACGCTTCGTGACCCTAATTCAATTAAGTAGTAAAGGCTTTGGACAAATGTCGAAATCAGATTATGCATGTAATGAAAAGATTCTCTTCGAGTACGTGAATTTGCATGTTTATTGACTAAACTTTCACTTGCTCTTAATGATTGGAATGCACGAGCGAGATTATGAGTCGCTTCGATTGTGTGATACTTGAATTTAAAATATATTGGTTAGGGGTTCGTTTGATCAATTGTGTAAAGGGAAGTCGTATAAGGGACATTCGGCGCTTGTAACTTTGTTTCTTGGGTTGATATCTTTCCATGGTAATTACCAAGATGAAGGGAAGCATGAATATGTCGTTCTTGAAAGGTTCTTGATGAATTGTTTTTCAAAAATTCTTCTTTTCCCAACTTTGTATAGAAAACGTTTTATTCTTTTATTATTTTCTGAAAATCTTTACTTTGATCTTTAAAACCCCACTTTCTTGCGTTTCTTGTATATTTGTAAATAAAATAAAATTGATTTTAGGATTTTTAGATAACGTAGATAATAAAGTATATAATATGGAAATATGTTTTTAATTTCATGAATAGTGTTTTCATGAATAGTATTTTAGGATTTGTGTAGTTAGAGTTTAATTAGGATTTGTGTAGTTAGAGTTTAATTAGGATTTGTTGTTTGTGTTTGTGTTGCATATGGATTTCTAATCTAATTCTAACTTGCATTTTCTTGTAAATTTCAACATATATGTGGTAGTGAGGATGGTATTTACAAATTCACAACTTTAGCCCTTTGGAAGCTAAAGATCATGAGGATAGTATTTACAATTGTAGTAGTGAACGGTTTGATTGATTTTAATTTTTATGAAGTAAATTAAGTTGCATAAAATAAAATAAACAAATAAAAATATAGAGACTAAATCAATGAGAAGAATATGCTCACACCTAACCTTACTCATGCACAAAATGTAGCCCATATTTGATGTAATAATAACATGCTTTGACAAACTTCCACTACTAGAATTTTGGCCTTAGACATCGGCCAAAAATCGATGTTAAAAAAAAAAACCATCCGATGTCTTAGTGGGTGATGTTAAAGATCACGAACAAAAAGACATCGGTCAAAAACCGATGTCCAGTTCCATAATAGACATCGAATAAACTTATGGAACCGATGTAAAACCGTTATTATGATGACATATTAGTGTGTTTAGATATTGCTAAACCTTCATATTTTGGCATTTATTGCTTAATAAAGTATAAATCCAATAGCAGAAGTATTCATTTTAACATCGTTACTCATATTAGAATTGTAAGAACGATGTGCAATATTGCAATATTCATATGGAAGATTCTTTTCATTTTGGCTGCCGTTTGTGAGGTTCACTCATATTTTCCACATATCCTACTATTTAAGATTCAATATACATTCCTTAGTATTGTAAGAACGATGTGCAATATTATAATAAACATCGTTTCCTTTTATGAAGTGATGTCAATATTACTATATTACATCAGGTTTTAGGTTAACGACGATGTCCATATTAATATTAGACATCATTTCCCTAATTGTAAATCGATGTCTATTTTGATTCTAGACATCGTTTCCCAAATTGTAAATCGATGTCTATATTGATGCTATACATCGTTTCCCAAATTGTAAATCGATGTCCATTTTGATTCTAGACATCGTTTCCCAAATTGTAAATCGATGTCCATATTGATGCTATACATCGTTTTCAAAATTGTAAATCGATGTCAACATTGATACTAGACATCGTTCCCTATAGTTTACATCGACGTTGATTAGTTTTTTAAACATCGCTTCTTACTCAATACGTCGTTATCCATGAAAAATGAGACATCGATTTTAGTTTCGAAACTGATATATTATCTCTCTATTGACATCGTTTTTGTAGTTTAACACTGATTTGAAACAGGTGTATATACACCATATCCTTTATATGAGATGATGTCCAAGAAATTAATTATAGCTACTAAAATGCTTGTAATCCACATTCGACAACATGAAATTCTGAATTAATTGACTATGGGGCATTGCATTAATTTCTGTCCAATATCAGAATTGTTAATAGTTCCAAAAATAGGCAAAAACACCCCAACTTACATCAAGGCTAGCCCAAAACAGGCCATTACAATAACTATATACAGTTTAGTTCACCTGCAACTGTACAACATTCTACTTCAAAATGGTTCTACAAAATCTAGCTAGCCTTACTCAAAATCACTTTGGTAGAGTCAGCATCTATAGCAAAGTCTGCAAATAGTCAGCTACTTCAATGCGGACCTCGTCAAGTTCCTCTTGGATGTATACTTTCCGAGTCTTTGCTGCCCACTATGAATATATTCAATAACATAAGTCATAATCAACGGGTAAACGCACTATTATAATTAAACCAAAGTTTCCATCAAACTATAATGCATATACCTTGGTCGGAAATGAAAGCGAGTCATCATTTATAATGTCCTTCATGAATCGCATTACACAATAGCCACATTATTGAATTAGAAAGTTCATACTAAATAGAATAATGTAACTTAATGAACCACATATATCATACTAACCGGAAGTTGTTTCAATTTTGGCACCTTGTTAGCCCTACCCGTTTCAGCATTGAAACTTTTAATTGCACTGCACAACTAAACTATGTCATTATCTAGCAGAAAATAACTTGGTTATAGAGAATTGAAAATAAAATGCATGTGCTAACTTTATCACAGAGTGCTCCCATGCTTGGTAATGGATTGATTTTCCCAAAGGGTCCAAGATGTAGATTTCATCCTCCCATATGATTGTCAATATCCAATGTTCCCTACATTATTAATGTAGCCCACATAATGTATCACCAACTAAACAAACTACAGCTGACCGCCAAAACACATGAAGAATACTTACCCCGGATTGTAGGGCATAAAGAATATACGATCAGCCTTTCCCTCTTTCAACCAATTCACTAAGTAGGAACTAAAGTCCGATCTCTCGCAGTTATATGTAGCAGCAGGATCAATAAAGCCAAAAGTTTCCAACTCATCTCGTTCAATAATAAGTTCATGTAGTTGCCTATGTAACAAAATCTGGGATTAAATTGTTGAAACTTGAGACATAAAAAATCAAAAATCAGGTCCAAGTAAGAAGATGCTTACGCCATGTATGCTGCTATCACTCCTTGGCCAATCTTTTGCATTTCTAAGAGATCAATCACATTCTCAGTCAAGATGAAGAGTTCTTTGTGTATGCCAAAGACATTGTCATCCAACACTGTGGTTATTGCCTCACTAGTTTGTTTCATGATTGTTGTGGCATGTTTGTACAATAACTTATAGCGCTTGGGCACAAACGGATTTAGCTCAACTTTATCGAACATTGATCTAACGAAATCCATCTTTGTTTTCTTTTTCTGTTAACAAATAAATTGGATCACATCATCATTTAATCAAACTAACGATAATGTGTACTCCTATAGCTGCAATATAAAACAGAACCTACAATATGCAACAACATATAGGTCCATATATACCTTCACCGGTTGTCTTCGAATAACAAACTCCTCAGGCCAAGCCACGTGACTTCCAATCGCTTCTCGAACCAATTCCATCTCACCCGTTATAGGGAAAGGAAGTGGTGCATCGCCTTGAATCTCACCATCCACTGACACTCTAACACACCCCTCCTTCAATGGAGCTCCATGTATTGTCTTGTTAATATCTGTGTCATCAAATACGGTACCAAAAGCAACTATGTTGCTAATGGTATTCACTGCCAACTAGCAGGTGCCACCCTAGAAGAAAAATCAGATTCACAAATTACCAAATATCAATGAGATTACACACATTAAAAGAAGACAAATATTGAAATTGGAATAGGTGTAATATATTTACCATATCAGTAGGCGGAGGAACAATCTTGCAATCATCTACATTTTCTTGCAGCTTGTCAACATCAAGATCAATTAGCCTTTTCTTTTCTTTATCATGGAAACTGCCTTTGTCTGATATAGGGGAATGTGGTGTATAGGTTGCCTTTTCTGTTATCAATGCTTCTAATTGAGCAATCCTTTTATGTAATAGCTCTTCTGTCTTTACTTGTTTTTGAAGAATTATTTTCTTTGTCTCCTCCAGCTCTCGATCACGCTCTCTATCACGTGCCAATAATTCTACCTTAGTAATTCTCATCCTTTTCTGCTTAGGAAGCTTAAAGTAGGTAGACGGATTTACGAAGCCTCCAACACCCCTTACCCTACCCGAATGTTCAGGAGTTTCTAGTGCTTGAGATAATACATCACTACTCCCTGAAATTTCTAGCTCACCCTTCCTTTTCTTTTCTATCAATTCATCCTGATAAGATATGTAAAGATACATTACATGAGGTCATAAACTATAAATTATTGAAAACCCATCAGAAGCAGTAACACAACTAATACAAAATATATAGTATCAGCCAAAGAGCTTATTGTTATACTCCGAAACATCAATATCAAGGGGTTATAAGAAATGATCACTTTTAGATTCATATTTGCCTAATCAAGTTGAGGAAGGATCGATTGACAATAGATTTAAACTTAACAATACTTACTCATTTCCCAAAGGTTTAAACTACTTTCCAATGTCACCATCAGATTCATGTATGCCTAATGAAACAACAGTTTCTATGATACTTACTATCTTTGTTGCAATCGGTGTCACCTCCTCACTTATCTCCCCATTTTTAAGTACACGGGCCTTCTTCCATAGAATTTCACGATCAATAACCTCTCCTTCAGGGCAAGAATGTTTCTGTGCAGCGGTTAAAACTTAATAGTAAATACATTGTATATAAAGCATTTAGAAATCATTATGCTAAGAAATGGATCACAAGAACATATTATAATTTACCAATTCCTCCTCTAGTCCAATATATCCCTTTCTTGATAATCTATGATGGTATTTTCTCTTCTTGACTCATTGACTTTGGTCATTATGAAGTTTCTGGACAGAAAAAGAAGACTTCAAATCATATTACAGTGCATGTGTGAAAGTTAGATTAAAATCAGAAAAGTACTCAACATAGGCTATAACAGCCTTCTATGTAAACTCATCATACCAGCCATGCCTCTGTACTCCTCTGACTTACAAACTCCTTCCATGGCTGCAACCCAACAAATGCATACTACTTTGGTGGCTTTCTCAATTTCTTCTTCTTTCCCAAGTATGGCAGCACATACTTAGTTGTTAATTTGGTCTTGAATTGTCTCCATTTAGTGCCAGTAGATGTCAACACCAATTTCTTGCTTTCAGGGGCCACTTTGAATGTATCCTGTGCGAAGATGAGTAATATACATGTAAGAATAAACTGGTCATACTCACAACTTGACAAATAACAAATCTGTCAGCGCAAGTTGAAAAAAAAGGTCCAAATAACAGTAGCTTGCACACTCCAAAACTCAATATTCATACTGGTCACAATTCACTGCAAAAGTTAGGAGAAAAATCAGTTCCAATACTCTTTGATTAGATAAAATGATTTCCACAATTTCATTCTAAACTTTTGAAAAGTAAAATGCTAACACAATCCCCCACTATTCTTTGCATTATAAAGGATTATGATAATCCTCAAAATT
This sequence comes from Rosa multiflora, assembly GCA_002564525.1. Lineage (NCBI taxonomy): Eukaryota > Viridiplantae > Streptophyta > Magnoliopsida > Rosales > Rosaceae > Rosa > Rosa multiflora. The sequence goes on from BDJD01006930.1 coordinate 84,513, forward strand.
GAAAAGAAATAGGTGTTCAGTTTGGTTACGCAACCAAAACAAAGAGGTCACACTTCAAACTCTCTACCCAATACATTCCTTGAATATAAGCCTATAATCCAAACATAATATCGTTGCAAAATTGAAAGGTAAAGGCCTCCAATTCTTCTCCAACTCTACATTTTTCTACTTCCAAATACTAAAACAGACCACAAATTTCCTTTCCTTACTGATCAGCAGCAACACTAACAATAAGAAATTGAAATAACATCATGGTGAACTAAACACTTACTGACAAAACTAAATAGATATAATCAATTGACAACGAATAGCATGGATCAATACCTGGACGTCGATCCAAATTTTATCTTTCAATTTGCAATCTACTTCAGGCCAGCTTACAATGTTAATGGGCACCATTTTCAGAGCTAGCATCCCTAGATATGATTGCAAAGTGTGCCGTACTTGTCCATTGGGATTCCCCGTGTCGGTGTATGTCACATTAAATTTTTTCCCCAAAGCTTTCTTGATCACAACCTTATACATTTCCACCACACTTCGCTTCCCTCTTCTTTTAGTTGATTCGGTGCTTGTGAAGGTCTCTGCAGATTCAGATTCTGCTTTCTTACCAGCCACCTTGTCAGCCTCAGAACAAGTCTCCAAATCAGCTTCTTTCTTTGACTTTTTCTCTCTTTCAGCCTTTCTCTTCTTCTTGGAACCCATTGCTTCCAACTATCTATTCACAAAGCACACATAAATGTTATAGGCAAACAAAACACTTAAAAACAGTAATCTGCTAAATCAGTAAATAGTGAAGTGTACATCAAAGACTATCACAAACAAATGCACTTAAATAAATCACATATTTGATTAAAAGTCATAAAACAGCAATTAAAAAGTGTTTTATCTCCAAATACAATACAAATACAAGCCTAACTATTGTTCTCTTGGAGCGATGAATTGGTCAACCCAAAACCCCTCCACATTCGTTCTCATGTAAGTGGCGTCAGGCTCATTCTCATCTTCATCACAAGGCAAATGTATTTCTGCACAGAAGGGTTGATGTTCCATAGAGGTGTCCCCTAGCTCATCTTCATTGAAACAGTCACGGTAATCTCTATTTGGGGTTGTTAGTACAACGGACCACTCTGCATCGATGGGATCTTCCACATAAAAAAACTTGTTTCACTTGGCCAGCAGAAGGAAATCTGTCTTTCTTACACTACTAGAATTATGGCCCCAGACATCGGCCAAAAACCGATGAGAAACAAAAACCCAACCGATGTCTTTGTGGGTGATGAGAAAGATCCGGAAAATGTAGACATCGGTTTTTAGCCGATGTCTAGTATTCGTGTAGACATCGGTTCCTTATTACAAACCGATGTAAATAGGTTTAAATGATAACAAACTTGCATGCTTTACTATTGTTAAACCCACATTTTATTGTATTTAAAGCTTAAAGAAATATAGATTATACAACACAAGTTTGCGTTTTAAAATCGTTATTGATTTAAGAACCGATGAGTAATACTGTTACAGACATCGGTCCCCATAAACATTTCTTGTTCTTCATGATTTTGAAGCGTAATCTGCCACATATACCGATATATTTACTTATATTAACATCAGTGTGTAACGAGAAAACGATGTTAATAATCTATTGCACATCGTTTATATTCAAAAATCGATGTCTGGATATTTTAGTAACATCGATTTTCATTTCGGAACTGATGTCTGGAACTCGATAGTACATCGTTTTTGACAATGAACCGATGTCTGGATATTTTAGTAACATCGATTTTCATTCCGGAACTGATGTCTGGCACTGGTAGTATATCGTTTTTGACAATGAACCGATGTCTGGATATTTTAGTAACATCGATTTTCATTCCGGAACTGATGTCTGGCACTCGGTAGTATATCGTTTTTGACAATAAACCGATGTCTGGATATTTTAGTAACATCGATTTTTATTGCGGAACTGATGTCTGGCACTCGGTAGTATATCGTTTTTGACGATGAACCGATGTCTGGATATTTTAGTAACATCGATTTTCATTTCAGAACTGATGTCTGGCACTCGGTAGTATATCGTTTTTGACAATGAACCGATGTCTGGATATTTTAGTAACATCGATTTTCATTTTGGAACTGATGTATCTGTATTACTAGACATCAGTTTTTATGGTTAAAACTGATTTCAACTTTATATCTAGACATCACATTCTATAAAGAGGATGATGTCCACAAAATAGAACTGTGATTATAAATTGCAAATTGGGGTATTATATCCGACATTCATCATCCTTAACAGTTTACAAAATGGGCAAAATAAAACCCCATTTCATGCATCTATATACTACAAGGCTAGCCTAGCAATTAGTATTCATGTTTGTTCATAATTGCTACAAAAAAGTTAATTAAAAGCTAGCCAACTCAAAATCAAGAAACTGGTCAGAACCTACAGCAGAGTCTGTAAGTAGTCGGCTACTTCAATGCGGACCTCGTCAAGTTGTTGTTGGGTATACCCTTTCCGATCCTTTACCGCCCACTACAAATACATATAACAATGTATGTCATAATGATACACCAATATTTAAAACAAAGTTTTTTGTCAAATTACAATGCTTATACCTTGGTTGAAAACGAAAGCGTGTCATCATTAATAATATCCTTCATGTACCGCATAACATAATAGCCACACTCAACTCTACCCGGCTGCTTAGGTGCGCCCTATTTATTCATGTTATTGAATTAGAAAGAGAATTACCATAGTAAAACATATATTGTAACTCGATCAACCACAAATACTATGCTTACCGAAAGTAATTTTAACTTAGGCACTTTGTTAACCCTCCCATTTTCAGCATTGTAAGTTTTAACTGCACTGCATGCACCACCACCAAGGAAATATTCAGCAAAAATGTTACTTGGTGCGCAAACCTTGGCCTTTAGTCCTGTCCCTTGTCACTTCAACAAAGTCATGTTTGTTATAGTTGATGCATAGGTTAGCTCGAAGACGTTTACATTCAGCTATCTTTGCATCAGTACCTGCTATTGCAGATACAGTTGCTCCCTGGTACTTAGCCATATGAATCGCAAATATGCCAATTCCACTGCATCCTCCATGAATCTGAATTTAAACAATAAGAAGATGTATGAAAGCTATGCACTAGTGCAAAAGAAAAACAAAAGAAGTAATTGACTTTAAACAATTTATTTAATACCTAGAGTGTAATACCCCGAAAATCCAATTTATTTTCCGAGGACATTTTTGAATGATTTCGTGGTCATGGGTGAAAGTACGAAGCTTTGAGGAGTTGTGAAATTTGTTCGAACGAATTTATTTTCGAAATCGAACGTTATTTAGGGGCACGCGAAAATTGACTTTTTATACGTTTGGAATTTGGGAAAACTTCCTTCATGAAAGTTGTAGAGCTCGTCGATACGATCGTGCGCATATGTGGAACGCAATATTCGGAGTTCGTATGAATAAGTTATGAATATTTGAAATTTGGGGTTTTTTCTATAAATATAAAAAAAATCCGAATTTTTCATTTAAGGACGAAATTTTGAAAAATTGCGGAACAGTCCCCCGAAAAACCTCCGCTCTCTCTCCTCCCTACGCGGCCGACCCGCTCGACCCGACACAGAGATTTCTCCGGGCTCCCCCGGGATTGCCGTCCCAAGCCGCGCCTCCCTCCGGTGTCACCTTGCCCCGCCGCCGGCAGCAGAGCTGGATCGAAGCCTCTCCCCGAAGCGAAAACCCGACCCGGCCGGAATTCCAGTTTTCCGGCGATGCATGGGCCGATCGTTCCCATTTTCGTGATCTCCTCCTTCCACTGATCATCCTCATACCCTCCTTGCTCGACGATTTTGAGTGTGGAGTGAAAGATCACGAATTGAAGATGGACGTCCCTGATTCAATATGAAAACGTGATCGACGGTCGTGATTAATCCAACTTCCGGGCTTGATCTAGGACGATCTAGGCCGAACCAGGCTTAGCTCCAGGTATGAAAGTTGATCACCCTTTCATTTTGAAGAAGTTTGTAGTTGACGACTTTTGCATCGGAGGTGGTTGACCCGGCGTTGACCGCCGCCGTTGACCGCTTGCTGACCCGTCGCTTGTGGCGGCGCGTCCGGCCTTCTTTTTGTGTTCTGTCTTCAGTTTATTCATCTACGCATCGATACGGTCGTTTTGATATATTATAAGGTGATTTTGGAGAAAGTTAATGCATGCTAGGGTTTCGGTGTTGTGCGTTAATCTTCGGTTTGCGATCTGCGAAGATCAGACCGTCAGATTTACTTCAAATTTTAATATGTTGATCGTATGACTGTCCCGGTGACTTTGTGAGGTCACGGGCAAAGATCCGACCGTTGGATCTTCGTATAATTGTGAAATAGTGTTTCGGAAGGCTATTCGTGAGAATCCGACCGTCGGATTTTCATGAAATTTCGTGGAGATGTTTATAAGGACGATTCAGGAAGATCTGACCGTTGGATCTTCGTGATAATTTTGGAGGATGATCCTAGGGGTGATCCGTGAGGATCCGACCGTTAGATCATCATATAATTGCGATCCGACCGTTGGATCATCATATAATTAGGATCCGACCGTTGGATCATCTTATAATTTCGATCCGACTGTTGGATTGTTGTTTGAGTATGTTTCTGAGTTGTTGGCTAAGTTATGATCATATTGGATTAGGTGATCGACGGGATGATTTGGCGGACGATTGGTATAATCGTGGTTGTGCTGTTAAGAAGACGCAGCTGGATTAGAGGTGAGTAAACCTCACGTGGTTCATATTACGAACCGAGTACCTTTAATTAATTTATTTCCTGTGGTAATTGTGTGAAAATATTTATGGAATAAATATTTGTTTTAAATCATATGGACTTGATCAACTACGGTCCATAGGTAAGTAAAATGATTTAATTATACAAAATGAATTTCCTGATTTCCTTGTGTGAACTATAGTTGGTATTAGTGGTCATCCCTGAGCGGATGATTACGTATATATATATTTACGTGGAATATATATATTGGTTGACGTGTGATTGGTGTGATGATATGATTGAGAATGGATTGGTGATTTTGGAATTGTATTTTGAGTACATATTTACACAATAATAGTACGTATCTTGGAATTATTGATCACATTGTGTGAAAGAATATACTGTACTCGATTTTGGATTTAGGGTCGATGTAGTGACCAGTACGAGGGTATAGGATACTCTAATCAGTGGATGATGGGCTACAATACGCTTAGAGCTCTAGTCTGTCAGTCACCGTGTTTGTATAAATAAGCTTTCCTGGTTTTGAGAAGAAAGATGTGAGTTTAGATCCGGTATTAATCATTGGTGATTTATAGTTGGAGATCTTAGTGATATGTTGGAGTACCTATGTGGTGAAATGCTCCTGGAGTACCTGTGTGGTGAAATGCTCCCTGTGTCGTGATATGTTGGAGTACCTGTGTGGTGAAATGCTCCTGGAGTACCTGTGTGGCGAAATACTCCCTGTGTTGTGATATGTTGGAGTACCTGTGTGGTGAAATGCTCCTGGAGTACCTGTGTGGCGAAATACTCCTAGTGTCGTGATATACGAGAACCCGTGTGGTATACTGTGATTGAGGATTGTGAGAATGTATTCCTTGTGGTTTTCCATGAGTGGTTTGAAGTCTCTTTGCAGACTCTAGATTGATTGTTATTGAGTGTTTGTAGGACCCAAGTGGGTGTCATGATTGAGGATGAGTTATGGTGTTTCTTGTGAATCCCGTGAGTGGTTTGGCGTCACCCATTTGACGCTTGTCAGTGATTTAGTTATGAGTTAAAAAGGTTTAGAAATGATTAAATCTACAGTTCCTTCTGTTTACTCACAAGCTGTCAAAAGCTTACCGGGTTTGGTGTTGTTGCAATCCCGGTACACCATTCAAAATTGTGTAGCGGGAGATTTTGCAGGTTAGAAGAATCAGAGCAGTGATCGTGCGGATTGGAGTTCTATTGGATTATAGAAGGTGATGCTTTATCGTGTGGTTGTTCTGAGAAATGAAAAAGGAAAAATTCAGAACGTTTATTTGTATTGTAGTTGTTAATTCATGTCTCGGATTTGAAGTTGTTGTTCAAAATTCGGGGCGTGACATAGAGACTGTTCTATCAGCAAAAGTTTAATAAAGCAATTCCTATTTAAACATAAATAGTACTAGTCAAAATGAAGTCCAACCCGAATCCACTGCCAATCCATTGATGGTAATTAAGTAGTAAACTGGAATTCTGTAGTATCACATGTTTATGGTTTGGTGGACTTGGTTTTCTCATTCACTTACGAGATCACTAACAATAAAAATATTTCAGTGAAGGGATACAAGCAGCAAGGGAGGTCATAAACTACTCAAGTATACAAGGAAGTTTAGTAACAAACTAATGTGCAATTAGATGCATATAATAGAATAAAAAGGACACCTCTCACATTTGATAACTGAGAACAAAGGTTCACCTGTAGTGCCACCCTATAATAGAACCGACTGCAAATAGAAAGTCTAGGATCACTCACCTGTGGATAATGCAATTGCTGAAAGGCTCCTACAAGTAAGGCTAACCAGTTCAGTAGAATAATCAGACCTCATGAAAAGACACAAAATTAATATTATCGTGTTAGGTCTGAAAAAAAAAGAATGCATAGAACAACAATCAAAGGGCATGAATACCCTAAAATTGTGGAGTCCATAAAGAAAAGTAATTAGTCCCCTCTGTGCCAGCCAATAAGATCTTAATATCTCATATACTATAAAACTGATAGGAATACAAGAGCACAATACAACAACCCACAAAGGTTGAAATTGTTGAAACTGAATAGAATATAATTTATATGCAAGTTTATTATTAATCAAAACTATATCTTGGATAGCAAACTTTCGGGTAGGTTTTAAATAAGAAAATGATAACTGAAGGATTAACTTACGTAGACATGCCAAGGACAAGTTGAGGGGGCTTGCAATATATGCAGTAGATATGAAGAGCTTTAAGCAATCAAACCTATAGAAATGCCCAAAGGTTCAAATGGTTGAAACTGAATTGAATATTTTCATGTGGGGTAATTGATTCAAATCTACCTCCAGACCACAAACAATCGCAAACCTCCTATGCTAGAATTCTACAATGAATGCAAGAAAGAGACTGGTGGACCAAAATAAAAATAATTTGGTTTTCATTTGTGATTCACATTGATGGTTGTCCAGTTTTCCAGGGAAACATTCTATTAGCTGGTATCTGAATTGTCATGCCTAATGAGTACCACCATCTGTGGTAAATACTAAAATTTAAATACAAAGAATTTGAATGCGCCATACAAAAGAGTGATAAGACATATCATTTCAGGAAAAGCTAAAGAAACTCACCTTTTCAAAAGTAGTTTCACCCATTCCTGTTTTATAGAGTTCATACACCATAGCAGTCAAATAGATTTTACCCAGTTTGGAACAAGTTTTCATCACCTGCAAGGAATAGTAGTCATATAAGATTTAGCAAATTCTATCTGCTTCAAGGAATATCAACTCTTAACTGCAACAATTTTTATCTTTTTGAGACGCCCATAAATATTTCTGTCTATCTAGATTCTTTAATCTTTATACAGTTGCAGATCAAAATGGAAAGAGGCAAACAGATGCCAGAAAACAAGAAAGCATATTAAAATAGGTTAAATCAAACCAAACTATCAATCATCACTCCTCATTCAACATAAGATGCCAGTAATCCTCTCTTTCCTTTAATTTGTTTTAAAATTTCTGTTATCTCTTATCCACAATTTCTTTCTTTAAATCCCCAGGAAACTTATCCTATTAAACTTGTCTTGGTATTAGATGGATTAATTTCTCTTCTAAACAAAATCAACAGAAAACCCCTAAATTCTTATGCATACTTACACATCCACCTACCTTACTCTCACTTGTTCATATCAAGTAGTCAAATTTCGTGAAAGATTGAAACTGTAACAATGAACTCTTGCTTTCAACAATTCCTAAACGCTTGATTGAATGAGTTCACGATTCAGTCAAAAGAAACCACAAAATTAAATTTCCAGAACCTAATAAGCACAACCTAACTAATTTTCTGCTCTCAAACAAAGACACAGATACAGAGCAAGCATCCACATACAAATCGCAGTTGTAAATTTCAAGAAATAGTGCGAATCAGAGAAAACTATATCGCAGACAAAGCAATTGAAACCCTAACAACTCCAATAGAGGTAATCGAACTAAAAGAAGAAAACCTAAATCCCTAATTTGGAAAGAAAATGGAATCTAGTACATAAACAGATCTGAGAAAAAGTAATAGAGAGAAGAGAAGAGGTATAGGGATAGGGAATCATACAGGAAGGGGCGTAGGCTGTGGCGGAGTCGAACCAGAGCTCGGCCTTGATCTTGTCATCGTCGGTCTCCTCCTCGATGAAATCGAAGAAGCGCGGGGCCGAGAACTCATAAATCTCGTCAATCATTGTCGTCCTTGTCGAGGACGCCGTAGTGTTAGGTTCCTCCATCGCCGGCAGCATTTGGTGTCTCAGAAATACTTCCGGTCTTAATGAGAGAGAGAAAGAGAGAGAAAAGCATAGAGAAAGAGGCAAACAGATCGATCGATTGGACTGGGAGTGCAGATGATGATAGATCAAGCTTGAGGTCTAGAGGTCTGGAGAACGAGATCGGGGACTCGGGGTCAGAGAGCGAGGCAGGGGAACACGTGGTCAGAGACTGACGTTGGGGACTCAGGGTCAGGTCGGAGGCGGCTTGGAGAATGATGAGGTCGACAAGGTGAGGTCGACGGGGTGAGCTGCTGAAGAAGGAGGTAGGGTTCGAAAGTTTTAGATAAGGCGGAAAAAAATACTAAGTGTGGGGGGAAATGAAATTATTAGTCCCTGCGTTCTCAAACTTTAAAATTTAGTCCCTCCGCGTTTTTTTAAATTTTTCGAACAAAACTTTTCTCATCGTTTTATTTGGTGACTGATGTCTATAATAACCATAGAAATCGGTTTCTTCACAAACTGATGTTAACATGTTTTTTAGCATCAGGTGCAATCCTGACCGATTTAATAGTGGTGATGTCTTATGACATTATTCTAGTAGTGTTATGGCATTGCCAATTAAGGTTTACCAATGTAAAACCTAACTCATCTTGTTTAATTCCTTTTTCATTCTCTGCCCATCGACACAAAAACAAAGGAGCCTTGAAATCATGATAATCAACCTCCCAAATCTCTTCAATGACCCCATAAAATGTCATATCACTCTCCACCGGATTTTTATCCTTGGCACTCGATACCTGCCAAGTTTTAGCCACTAAAGTAACACCACTATTTTGGACAGCTCTAGCATTGTCTCGCTGCTTTGTGAAGTATTTAACTCCATTATATCGATACCCTTCGTAACTATGCACCGTAAAACTCGGTTTTCCAGCTAGCCACCTAATTGTTTGGGAAACCTCTGTAGGATTTTCCTTCATTTGACCTGAAACCTGGTTACACAATAGGCATATTATGTCAACTTTTGCAATCTATACACTTAATTCTTACACAAATAAACAGCAGAACACAATATGTACTCACCTTGGCTTCAAACCAATCAGCAAAAGTACGATTGTGCTCACTAATTAGCCACTATTTACTCTTCTTTTTCCCGGCATACAGCTGCTCTACAATGTTTTTATGTGCGCTGTCCACATAAAAGAATAATGAGGATATGTCTGCTGCAGTATTTAGAGTAGATTAAAATAAAGGAATAAGATAAAAATATAGGGTTAATGTACTTACATCTTATACGGATCCACCTCAGCATTATTGGACAACACATGAAGATGTGCCTGATCTCTCTCTTTCTCATCAATGCACTTAAGTTTCGTAGTAGAAATTGGGCCACAGAGCTTACTTTGATCCTGAGGAACTCCAATTGGATTACAACGTTGAACAAACTCGGAGCAAAACTCCACAGATTCTTCTCCAACATAACTCTCGGCTATACAACTTTCTGGATGAAAACGGTTACGAACATACCCCTTCAAAACTTTCATAAACCGTTCAAATGGGTACATCCATCTATAGAAAACGGAACCACATAATCGCACTTCTCTAACTAGGTGCACAGTAAGATGTACCATTATGTCGAAGAAGGAAGGAGGGAATATCTTCTCTAGCCCGCACAAGGTCAAAACCAAATTGGATTGCAACTTATCCAACTTTGAGACATCAACCACTTTGGTGAACAAAGCATTAAAGAAGAAGCACAGCCTCATTATGGAGATTCGAACATGCTTAGGAAGCACCAAACGAATGGCCAAAAGAAGCAACTGTTGCATTAATGTATGACAATCATGTGACTTCAATCCATACAGCTTCAAATCATCCATAGACACCAAATTTTTTATGTTTGATGAATGACCATAAGGAACTTTCATAAACAAGAAAGAAGTACACATTTTTATCTTCTCTGCCCTTGACAAAGTATAAGGGGCAGCAGGTAAATAGGTTTTTTTCTCCCCAATATTTGGACCCAAATCAAGTCTAACACCCATGTCAACCATATCTAAACGGGCAGCCACACTATCTTTTGTTTTAGAAGGCATGTTTAGTAATGTACCAATCACACTTTCACAAACATTCTTCTCAATATGCATCACATCAAGAGCATGGCGAACATGAAGAGATTTCCAATACTCCAAGTTGAAAAAAATGGATTTGTTCTTCCAAGAAGAAGTACCGGCAGAATCGTACTTCTTCTTCTTTTTTCCCTTGCCATACTCATAGTTAATATGTTCTACCCTCTTAAACACTTCCTCTCCGGATAGTGGTGTAGATGCAACTTCAAATTCTTGCTCATTATTAAATGCTTTTTTCTCCCTCCTATAAGGATGATGACGAGGTAGATACTTACGGTGGCAGCCATAAGACATTTTCCTACTATTAGGCAAATGTATGGCTGAAGTTGTATCACCACAAATTGGGCATGCTTTGTAACCTTTAGTGGTGCACCCAGACAAGTTTCCATATGCGGGAAAATCATTGATGGTCCACAACAAAACAGCTCTTAGAGTGAAGTATTCTTTCCTATGAGCATCATACACATCATTAACTCCATCCCACATAGTTTGCAAATCATCAATTAATGGCTCTAAGTAAATATCAATGTCATTTCCCGGCTGTTTCGGACCAGAAATTAATAGAGATAACATCATAAACTTTCTCTTCATGCATAACCATGGAGGAAGATTATAAGTCACCAATATTACGGGCCAATAACTATTCCTACTACTTAGAGAGCTATGTGGGTTAATACCATCTGCTAACAATGCTAACCGAAGATTTCTTGATTCACTAGCAAATTCAGGCCACTTATAATCAACCAACTTCCAAGCAGGAGAATCGGCTGGATGGCCCATGTGTCCATCCTTAGTTCGCTTATCCTCATGCCAAGTGAGCATTTCAGCAGTTCCAACAGACCTAAACAAACGCTTAAATCTGGGAATTATAGGAAAGTACCACAACGCCTTAGCGGGTTGCCCAACTTGTATAGTTTTATCCCTCTTTAACTTCCAACGAGAGACACCACACTTAGGACAAGTAGTTGCTGCAGAAAACTGTTTCCTATACAATATGCAGTCGTTAGGACATGCATGTATTCTCTCATATTGCAGCCCCAAATTGGTGAGAGTCTTCTTTGCCTCATAATGAGTTTGAGGCAATACATTATCCTTTGGAAGCAAAGACCCAACAGTGGCAAGTATTTCAGAAAAACAAGTGTCACTCATGCCAAACCTAGCTTTCAAATTATGAAGTTGCACCAATGCCTCTAACTTAGTGTGTTCACTATCTTCAAATAATGGTCTTTCTGCTTCATCAACAAACTTAGTAAACTGATATGACTCCTCATCATAATCACCTTCATTGAAGGCTGCTTGACACATATCAACAGTTTCAGACCCAAATTGAGGGTTTGGAGGCAGGCCTAAACCACTAGGTGCACTGGCACAGGAGGACAATGTAGGTTCTCCATTCCACATCCAGTTTGTGTATCCCAAACTAAAGCCATAATCATACAGATGTCCCCTAATGACTTTAATCGACTTCTTTTTGAAATTTACACATCTTGCGCAAGGGCAACGAATTCTCTTAGGGTTACTAGCATTTTCTTCATCAAAAATCAAGAAATTTTCAACACCTAATTCATACTTTAAAGTATCCCTATCTGCATTTATCTAAGATTTATCCATTGCTGAAATTAAAAAAAAAACAATAAAAAAATTGAAATTAATGAAGTCCTGGCATCAAACCAAACTCAAAACTTCAAGAATTCTTAAACTTCATGCACAAACCAAAGTCTATAAGAGTTGGATTGCTTGCCTAAACACTTGGATTTATCTTAAAGTGATTGTTGAAAGTAAATGCTCCTCAAATTTCAGACCCTCTGTTGTACACTTCAATTGTTCAAACACTTCCTCTACAAGGACGCTCTCCTGCCAGCATATTGAAGTTTAGAAAAAGTAGCAGCTTTAAATAATATGGGACATAAGTCTGAATTAAAGCAATTGGCAGATAACTATAGAATTTAAGAACTATAATACATATGTTTCAAGCAATTTGATTATACACAATCTAATTAAAGCAATTGGCAGATAACTGTCACTAGAAACTGGACATACTGATCTGGTTTAGAAAATATGAACAGATTTCTTACGTTTGTTTCGAACGGTGGTGCAACTATCAAACAAATCTCACTTCAATTTTACAGTAAAGTAAGATTAATTACCTCTAGTAGACCCCAGGTGAACTCTTTTCTTTCCTATTTGAGTTCCAAGATTAATATTTTTTCTTTTCAGTTTCTTGTATTTATGTGCTTTTAATTCATCTACTATACCATAATTACAAGCTCCATCACCAGTTCACGTATTTGGAACAGACCATTGAAATTAGTTAGATGGGTTGGTGAGTTAGCACCCAAAATGTCAAAATTAGAATAGAAAAAGAAAAATGTTAAGCTGGTGATTAAGAGGAATAGTTTTCCCAATCCTACACTTACCAAACATGCATATATCTTCCTCTTCTCAAGCCTCTAATCCACCAATCAAAAGGCCACTTCCAACCGCTAGTAGATACAAAAGCAAAGCATAAACATCCCCACATTTTTCTGAAGACACACAGATTCAATCATTACAATTTCATATTTCAAATTCTATATATAACATCAAAAGGAACATGCTTTACAATCATTACCATAGCTTATCATATATAAAACAACACATACAAGCTGCCATACAAAAACAAGCCATACAAAGCCAAACAACCAAAAGAAATAATAGAAGCCTCACCCTTTAAAAGTTGTTTTTAATCCCTTTCTGTAACCTGCAAACAAAGAGAAACAAAAGAGTCAGAAGGCAGAGCTGCAAAACGGAAATACAAGGGGTTAGAATTAACAAGAAAAAGGGCGGAACTGTAAGCCATTATTTCTTTGCGGTGCTTACCTCTAAAAGATTGGCAGCAGGGCTCGGCGGTGGAGACACAATGATGCCTGAAATGAAAAGGCTAAATTAATGTTCACGAATAAAGAAAGAGAACAGTTGGCAACTGCAGTGTGCTGTGGTGAAGTAGTGGACAATCAAAAGTGACAGGATTAATTAATTTGTTCAGCCATTTTGAGGCGGTGATGTGCTGCAGCAGTGCCAGACATGGTTAATAACAAATGACAACTACGTTAATTAAGCCTCAATCTGGAACTTGCAAAAATCAGACGGTGGCGACTATAATTAATTCAATCTTGTAGTTGCTAGACACATAAAGAATTAAGCTTTGTACACCACAAGCTAGCAGACAGAAAAAGATGGCATGTTTAATCAATTAATCATTGGAGTGCTAACAAGTTTAGTTAGAAGACAACAAGCATTCTGCAGCAACAAGGTTCAATTAACAATTGCTTTGCCAAAGAACAAATAGCTTTAATCATGTGAGGGCTTCTTAAAACGTGCTGCAAGTCATGGCCCTTCGAAATACATAATTGATTATATGTGCTACAACATAAGCTTTCAAGCATATGTAATTGATTATTAAGTCATGGTTTGCTTGGCATAATTCAAAGCATGAAAGGCATGTTGTACTTTTTGATAAAAATGATGGCAGGAGTCTTCAAATATATATTGCATGATTAACAATTGCAAACGATGGCCAAAAAGGGAGGTGATGAACAAGAAGACAAAAGACCAAGTATGCAAGCATGTGTGCAGAAACTATTTTAAATTGCTTTGTTTTCTGGAATCGGTCGTAAATGGTGGTGACAACAAACACAAGGCAGCAAGGTTATTGTCATAAGCCTACCTTTCTGAAAGATTCATCGTGGAAAATTGGTGAAGACCTACAGATAATGACAAATAGTCTTGATTAATATAATGGAATGAGAATTTGTCAAAACGTGCTGCAATCAAAGCAAAAAGCAAAAGAAAGAAGACGCTCCATCTCTGAATCACAACTAAGCCCAGGCAATTGGCAATCAGAAAAGAAATATACCGAATCCAAGACCATTTGGACAACCCCAGTTCAGAGCGACCTCAAATAAACCCAAAAAATACAACATATAATTCCCCTTAGTGTTTTGGTGAAGCTACAAAGAAACCAACTAATCATGCAATTTAACAATCTTTTTTGAAACAAAGCTAAATTACACAACCTTTATACCATTCAAATCTTCCGGATCCTAAATGGCCTATAGTGTCGTGAGCCTAAATTCTTCCAGAACCTAAACTCAAAACCTACATCATGCTTTAATTTCAAAGTAAGAAATTCAAGCAACTTAGTTCTTCCCGTAGGAATAAGCTAAGCCACCACCTATTTAGCTACACATGCTCACGGAATGAAGAGTTTATCAAGTTCATATTTCAGATTCATTAATTTCCTAAAGCATGTTTCTAGGTGATAAATCTATAAACACACTTAGGATACGTGAAAATATAGTAGCCAAAAGATTCAAAACATGCATAAACATCAAAACACATGGAAATTTACATTATTTGCACATAAGTTTGCCCTAGCCTCAAATCCAACTACTCACAACACATGCTATTACAAACACAAGCCATGAACATCAAATTAAAGAGAGAAGGAAGAGAAAAGAGAAGAACTACCCAACCTCCCACCTAGCTCTCAAAGATGCCAAATGATGAGAAAATTGCATAAAGGTATGGGATTTTCGATTTTCACAACCCAAAAATACCATACACATCCACAGAGATCAAGAACAAGGAAGAGCAAGGGCTTGGATATATGAAAGCAAGTGTTGTGATTAATTTAAAGTGTGTAGTAACTTTAGTTATGGTGTAACCCAAGTGCCTACACACCTATTTCTCACACAAACTTAAAAGAACTATATACAAAGTATGAAAAACTAACCAAAAACTAAAGAAAAGAGAGATTTTGATGCTCCAAAATGAGGGAGCCAAGGGGATGCATGGTTTTGGGAGAGAGGAATGGCTATTTAAAGGCCAACGAAATCCAAATCAAGGGTGGAGATAAAAATGAATGAAGGGCTAGATGTGATTGACAAATGTGTAAGCACAAATTATGGACTCCATATAGAAATGACTTAGAAAGCCCATATATATTTTGGTGGAGGAGAAAAAGTAAGGGTAGAAGGGTCATTATGTAGGGGAACAAGGTAATAAATGAGAGACAAAGGTATAAAGTGTAAGAATGAGACTACTTGTCATCTTTCAAATTTTGAATTTCAAAATAACTTAGACCTAAAGTCTTCCCACCTAAAGTCTCTAACCCTAGTCAGCTCTTTCTTGTCCTCCACACATGTTCTCGGCCGAAAATGTCCGAAATCTGGTGTTGACCACCGTTGACCCCTTTTTTTGTCTGTATGCGCACTTTCTTCTCCTTTCTTCCTTCAATTGAATCTCCATGGAGAGTTTGGAATTGGCCTTTGAATTCTTCATACCAAAGTTCCTCCATGAGTGTATATCATCCTGGTAAAATTTGAAGCTTAATTCTTCGTGGTTTGCTCAGAAATGCTGCCGGAATCCGTATAGGTCCCGTTTTGCAGTTTTTGTCTTCTAGTGCAGAAACTTGCACCGATCTTTTGAAGTCCTTCCACTCCGAACTAGCTCTTGATCTCTTCATACTAAATGATCCTTAGGATGTCTAGAATGGATCTGGAAAGTTTTAACTCATTTGGAGTTCATTTGGTCAGTCTGCCGCTCCTCCCTTGCGTAGCTCGATTTCTCATAGTCGAAGTAGGAAAATGTGCTAAAGTTGAGTTTTTAGTGTATTTCCAAGCTTTTCCATTATTTCCTAGCATGATAAGGAAAACTTAATAAATATATATAAA
This sequence comes from Rosa multiflora, assembly GCA_002564525.1. Taxonomy (NCBI): domain Eukaryota; kingdom Viridiplantae; phylum Streptophyta; class Magnoliopsida; order Rosales; family Rosaceae; genus Rosa; species Rosa multiflora. The sequence goes on from BDJD01006930.1 coordinate 100,848, forward strand.
TAAACACAAAGGTTAGCAAGATTAGGGGAATAATTACTAGGTAATTATGAACCTAACAAAATACCTCACACTTACACTTTACTTGTCCTCAAGCAAAAACATAAACTAAGCTAGCACAAACAAACAAACTAAAAGGCACACTTGCATCTTTAATGAATTTAACCATTTCCCTTTGAGAACCATGACTTAGTGGAATGACTTAATTGAGCAAGTTTAGAAACCAAATTTTCAAAATGCAAAGCTAATAACTGGATTTGGAAAGTCATGCTCAACACAATATATTGAATGCATATGCCATGTGTGCCACCGTAAATGATTCACATGGGATTAACTTGAACCGCATTTGTCTAACCATCAACTCACATGGATATCACTCATTTTCACTCAAGTGTTTAATGGTTAGTGTTTGCACCCAAAAACAATTCAATTGACATGTTTTCCATAAGCTTGCTCTTCCATCTTTTCTCCACAAGATCATTGCATGAGTTCTCTTGGATCACAAGGTCTTTTATTTAGGTTGTAATGGGGATTAGGTAAGGGGTTAAAGAAATGAAGGGAAAGGAAATTACTAATTCTAAGCCTCCTTGTAAGCAATTCTCTTATTGAGTTCCTTTTTCTCTAAGACTCTAGGTGCTTTGTAAAACCTTCTTTTCTTTTCCACAAACCCAAAAACTAAAGGATTACTAGACTAATAAAAACTATTATTTCCCTTTTGTACAACGCACACTCTTTTTGTATTTTTTTTCTTTCTCACACTATTTTTGCATAACACTTTTTCTATTTTTTTTTTCTTTTGGTGACTCTAGTCCATATTGACTATGAGTAATTCTTTTGATATTTTGAACATGTTTCTAGGGTCACCCTTTTCTTTTTTTGTGGCTACAACCCATAGCTCATGCACACAAGACTCTATCCACCTCACACTTATTCTTTTGCACACTTCTCAAACCCGACCATTTACAAGCACCAAACTAACAATAGGACTCACATTGCTTACCACTTGGATTTGGATTCAAAACAATGACGTTTCTATGGTCAAATTTTGATGCTCACGAACGCTCTTAGTCTGTAACCTACGAACGCTCTTCGTCTGTAATATTTCGATGCTCCTGCACACTCTTAATTAGTAATTTAGCGTGAACTCCTCATGGTTCCGCTTTTGTGAATCGAACCCACGTTATAGGAAAGGTGGGATGTAGGAGAAGGGATTTTGGAGGTCCCCGAAGAAAAATAAAAATAAATTTAAGTTTCAAAAACAGGGAACAACTTACTTGTGAATTTCGGAGCTTGAAATTCTTGAAGCACGCGCATGTTGGTGCAGACGTGTAGAATTGCAGACGTGATATCGATCTTGGGTCCGGGATTGCAAACTATCTTTCAATCCCTGCTATGTGGCCGAGATGTGTAGGATTGCAACGTTGGCTTCAATCCTTGATGTGCATGCTTGTGCGTAGGCAAGGCTGAGAGAAGCCTAACAGAAAGGCTAGCTGTGAGCGTGCAGGCGGGCGCAGCAAAAGCTTGCAGGGGCAAGCGAGGCTTGAGTGGGCTAGCTAGCGGGCGCATGTAAGCATGTGCGAGATGGGCGCTGGTGAGCTGATGTGGGGGCTAGCAGGTTAACTTGGAAGATGGCTAGCAAGGCTAGCACGACTTGAATAACGAGGCTAGCAGACGAGTGCAAGGGTACGCTAAGCTGCAGGGGCAGGTGAGGCTTGCCAAAGAGGGAATTTTTCCTTTTCTTGGTTTTTGGCTTTTTGGCTTCAGGGTTGGGCTCGTGCTGATAACGTGCTAAAGAGATTGTAGAGAGAATTGGGAGAATAGTTGTGTATTCATTGATAATAGGAGCCCTATATATAAGGATTACAAAGTACAATATCTTGGAGTACAAGGATTCATATTCTAACTCGGAGCAGGAAATCTCTCCTATTATAACTATAGAACTAATCCTAGTTTGACAAGGCACACTCAATGTCAACATTCATGAAATTGTTATTTTGTCATTGACCCTTTATTAAACACTGAGCAGACAATTATTAGTTAATAAACTTTGGCAGCGTGCATAATCAGCAAATTCTTCAAAGGTTCATATTCATATGTAGATAGGAATGCCTTTGAAGTGAAACCAAGACCAAATTTACAATTTTTAAGCTCTAAACCTTCTATATCGTGTTGTTGTTTGCTATGAGTAGAAGGCTCTTGCATGAACACCCAACTTCTTAGCCGAGTGTTTTTTGTTTGAAGAAAATTCTTTAACCCAAATTTATACCGGAGAATATGTTCCCATTTAAAAGTTAAAGGTGTTTTTTTTTTTTTTTTTGTGGCTCCTATCATCTTCCTTTGTGTGATTAGGCTTCAATGAATTATGCTAATCTTTGGTGGACTAATGTAGTTTCCTTAATGGTGTTGCAAGTAGAAAGAACTAAATGGAGTTGGCATTAGAACAAGAATAAAGTGTGCATATGTTTCAATCTGTTGCAAGGGGGTTGTCTATGGTACTTGGATGTTTATCATACACTCATTTACATCTAATTGAACCAAAATTACAATTTAGTTGAACCAAATTTACAACATTGACAACAAAGTTATCACATTTGTTTTACACATTTACATATCATTGAACCAAGTTACCACATCGACAACAATTTGTTCATAAACTTGTAAAAATATCGTAGGTGGAGTAATTACCTCTAATAGAACTAAAATTACCCAAAAAATAACTCTATTTACTACAATGACAACAAAATTGTCGTCAAATCTATAAATGAGTGTATCACATACATGCAAGTACTGTAGAATTTCCCCTAGCCTATTGCAAGAATCTTATGCTTGTTGCTCTCAAGTTCTCTCCACACAAGTGGCCTACAGAAGCAAATGTATGTGTATATGAATTTCTTGTTAGTTGCCACAAAAAGAAAAAATGTATTGTTATTTCCTCTATGTGCCAACTACAGGCACTGATCTACACCGTATGAATTATAAGTAAATATATGTGAAAATTTCATGCTTGTCAATGAAAATTTGTGGGAATGTTTAATTTGTTGTAAAACAGAAAACTTTTGAGAGAGAGAGAGAGAGTTTGGACACAGGGAATCAAATTGTATCTATTATCTCACCATGAGGGGGTTTATATAGGAGTACATGATGTATACAAATAGGCAACGTTTAATAGCAACGTCAATTACTCCTATTCTCAATCCTATCAATCACTAATCTATAGTGAAAGGCATATATGACTCTCCATCTATTTACATGATATTAGCCATAATTATATACAACACTTCCCTTTGGATATTTCATGTTAATAGTGTTGCCTAGGGTGAGCGCTTCTATGTTGCCTCGTCAAAAACCTTGCCAAGTAATAAAAACCCTGTGGGAGAAAAACAACCTTGGTCGAAGGAGAAAAAGGGCACAACGCGCGTGAATGTTGAGTAGTCGTATCACAATAGAGATAGGTGAAGTCTTCTTATCAGCATCTTAAGTAGATAGTATGTCTACGAGAGGGATGCATTAGAGTAGCTACACCAAAACCTTGCCCGGTAAACCCAGTGGGAGAAACCCGTGGTCGAAGGGAAAAGATGAGCAAATGCATATATGTCAAATCAAAGCATCTTCAGGATGTAGTAAGTGGGGTGACCATGCCAAAGATGTGCCTCGTCAAAACCTTGCCAGGTAACAAAACCCAATGGGATAAAATAACCCTGGACGAAGGACAAAAAGAGTACACGATGATCAAGTGTGTATGCTTCGGGATACTCCCCCTGATTTCGACTCCCCCTGAAAATTACATGTTAGGTAATTTAGATAATTTACGTAGACCAATACCTTGTACATGCTTCTGGAATGTAGACTTTGGTAGTGACTTGGTAAAGAGGTCTGCACGATTGTCTTCAGATCGAATCTGCTTGACTTCAATCTTCTGATGCTCCTGTTGTTGCTGATTGAAGAAGAACTTCGGTGCAATATGTTTGGTGTTATCTCCTTTGATGAAACCCGTCTTCCTTTGCTCGATACAAGCAGCATTATCCTCGTGGATAGTAGTTGGTTCATCAGTGGTGGAATACAGTCCACATGTTCTTCGAACATGCTTTGTGATGGCTCTCAACCATATACATTCACGTACTGCTTCGTGAAGAGCTAGAATCTCAGCATGATTCGAAAAGGTAGCAACAAGAGTCTGTTTTGTAGACCTCCAAGAAATTGCAGTATTCCCAATGGTAAAGACATAACCAGTTTGGGAACGCGCCTTGTGCGGGTCTGATAGATAGCCTGCATCAGCATATCCAACAAGGCAAGCATCATTTTGAGGATCAAAGGGCTTTGATCCATTTCTTGATGCATAGGGATAGAATAAACCCATATCAGTCGTACCTCTAAGGTAGCGAAAAATGTCTTTTATGCCATTCCAGTGGCGGCGTGTTGGCGCAGAGCTATATCTAGCTAACAAGTTCACAGAAAATGAAATGTCTGTTCTAGTGCATTGAGCTAAGTACAATAATGCGCCTATTGCACTTAGCACTACACCAATTTCTGAATCAGACAACACATATCAGACGACAGCAAACATTTTAACTGTCGTCTGAAATAATCAGACGACAGCAAGAAATATTCTGTCGTCTAAGTTTTCGAATCCAACAACAGTTTTTTCTTGGCTCTTGTGCAAAAGCATTTCAGACAATGGTTGATTTTTTTTATGTTGTCTGAATGAGTCAATTCAGACAACAGTTATTATGTGATGTTGTCCAAGGTACATTTATACAATGGTTTATTTTTGCTGTTGTCTGATTATTTTCAGTCACACAACTGTTTTATTTATTTTAGGTGTCTGTTGTCTGATATCTTTTAAGTCAATGCCTGCTGAAAGATGTCGTCTGATTGTTCTGATTCACACAACAGTTTTTAGGTTTCTATTGTGCCACTCTCTTTCAGACAATGTACTTGAGTTGATGTTGTCTGAGTTTTAGGTTCAATATGCTGGTGCCCTAGAATTGGCTTTTAAGGCTTGGTTAAATTTTCAAAATTCACTTCCCTCCGTTCGACCAAATTTTGGTGAAATGTTAGAGCAGTATATAAAGGAAAGGGAACCCTAGCATTTCCTTATTTTCTCCTTCTTCCTCTCTTGGCCGCACACGCCTCTCTCTCCCCTATCCTCTTACCTTCTATTCTCTTTCCCTTCCACTTCTCTCTGCCATCTTCGGAGACCACCATTTTTGGCCACCAATTCACGATACCACCCTTGGATCAGCTCCTCTGCTTGAAGACGGTAAATGGAATCGGAGTTCTGCAATTCAGGTTGGGTTCGTGATAGGGAAGCTCAGCTCTACCCTTGGTGGATTTCGTTTTGGTCTTTTCGATTAATCGCATATTTTCATCATCTATTTTTTTTTTTCTCTGTGCCTCCTTTTCTTATTACTGTGCGAATTTGTGGGTTCAAGTACTATGGATTCATCAAGGCCCAAGTCCTGGTACCTAATTCAAGAACAGCTCTTTCCAAGGCAGCATAGTCGAGAAAATGTAAGGAAACCTCTGGGTTCTTTAATTTGATTCAATTTTATTTCAAATTTAGGATTTTTCTTTGTTAACGATTTGCTCCAATTCTGGGTTTTGAGAAAAAGAATGCAGCTTTTGTTTTGCTGATTAACGTGTGTTTCTGGGTTTGATTAGTAATAGGATTTATAGTCTTGTTTCTCACTCAAACAAAAGAAAAGAGCATCTAGAGAACAAAAGAAAAGAGAATATAGAGCAGAAAAGAAGAGTTATTTGACTAAGAGAGGAACCCAGAAACTTTGGTCTCACTCTCAGAGAAATAGAGAGAGGGCGGGAAAATGGCGGCGTTGGGAGCAAGAGGAGGTGGACTGGTGCTGCTAAAGCCGGTGACTTTTGTGACGGAAACGCCAAGAAGCTTGAGGAAGTGTGCGCCATCTTGGGCACCTCCGTTCCCTTCAACTCTCTCAAGCTCGATTGTAAGCACAATCAATCTCTCTCTCTCTCTCTCTCTCTCTCTCTCTCTCTAATTTTGGATTTTGGATCAAAAAGATTTAGGCTTTTGTTGTTGTTGGGTTTTTGGCAGTGCCAGAATTGCAAGGGGAGCCTGAGGACATCTCCAAAGAAAAGGCGAGGTTGGCTGCCGTTCAGGTTAATGGTCCTGTGCTTGTGTAAGACACTTGCCGCTGCTTCAATGCCCTCAAAGGTCTACCTGGTTAGTCCTCAATTTCTCTATCTCCTTCCCCACGTTTCTTTCTGTTAATTGGTATTGTTTGGTTCTAATTGATTGTTTGAATTTCAATGCAGGGCCTTACATGTAAGTTTTTCATCTTGCTTGCTCTCACCAGGTGGATTTATCTTTTTATCTCAAAATTTGATATTTTTATCATACGGAGCAAAAAAAATGATTGATTTTTGATAACTAGAAGGTTCATGAAGGTAGTGAGTTTTGTGAGTAAATATTTGTGATTGCTTGTTGTTTTATTTGTTTTCAATTCCACTATGTTTGAATTTAGGATACCCGATTGGTTAGTGGTTGAAGTTATTGCATACATGCAGATCCAGTTCTATAACTGAGTTGTGTAATATCTATAGCAATACACAGTTTTCTTTTAACACAAAGCGTCATATGGTGTTGCTGTCTAACAACCACCTCTTTCAAATGTAAGTTTATTGAGAAATTCGGAGATGGCTTGTGATTTATCATTAACTCTCTCCTCAGTATGCTTTTCTTACTTTTTCTGGTATTTGACGCTTTGATGAAGGATAAAGCTGATGGCACATCCTATGCTTTCTGAATGGGGTGCTGTCACTGTTTATGCTGCAAATTTGAAAACTTTTCTTTTTGTTTGTCCTGTGGCTATCGTTCTTGGAAAATTACCTATTCATGGTGTCATATACTGAGAAAAAGTTATGTTTGTGGAATGCAGTTAGTCATGTCAAAGTTCTGTAGCTAATCACTGATACTTCTTGGTTATGAACATCTATGGTATTGCCGTAGTATTGATACATGTTGAAATGCCAAGGGAGAGAGGAAGGTCCCCTTTTATAACTTGCTTGTTGCTGCTCCTTTTGGTTGAGACCATATATGTGGGTTCATTAGTTCATTTAGATGTACTATTGGATATATCAGTTAAGTATTTGATAAGACAGAGATAGAGGAATAGATAGGATTAAGAGAATGAAATAGAGGAAGGAATATATGACACTACCCGTGACTTATATTTTGAGATGTTCTTTTCCTCAACTTTCATCCATAGTTGAGGGATGATATATTATTGTGGCCCAGAAGGGGATGCTCTTCCCACTAGGTCCTAAGTCCAAACAAACAATAACCAGACTTTATAACATTCTAATTTTTCCTCAAAGTTCCATCCCTCCCCATCTCCCTCCCCCAAACTTAGCCTAAAGTGAGAGACGATCTCCTAGGTTATTGCTATTTTTTCTTTCTTAAATTTAACTTCCATATAACTTTTGTTTGTTTTTGAACTTCATCCAGCTCAATATTTAAAGCACAAATAGCTAGACTTCCAGTTATGTGATCTTGTTTTGACTGTTTTAATATTCCTACAAAAATGTGGTCCTAATATTTCTTATAACAACGCAGCAAGTGGTTCCTGCAGAAGATTGGACATGAAGGTTGGAGTTATCAGTTATTTAATTGTGTAAAAATGTATCTGTGGCTTGCTCAACGGTTCTTACTTTTTTATAGGTCTCAACAATATGTTGATGGCATATGAGGATAAATCTGCATATGCTTTGTGCTCCTTTTCTTTCGCCAGTGGGCCCAATGCTGAGCCTATTGCATTTTTGGGTAAAACTCCAGTATGTAGACAAATATTTTCTTATCTCTAATATTCAGGGTGTCCTCTTTCACTTTGCCTGTTTGTTGTATACCTCTAGAAACTTTAGTATAATATGAAATCTTCCAGACATGATTTTGATGACCCCATGTCCTTTGCTTTAATCGGTATATTATTTATTAGATATACCAAGAACAGAGAAAAAAACTATTAGATACTGCAGCAACCCAAAAACAGAGGGAAAAAAAAAAGATATCTTGCTAGAGTCAATAGAACTAGAAAGACTTGCCTGAAACCAGGAGGATCGTAGTGATTCACATAATCTATTTAGTCCAGTAATATAGAGAGACTAATGTAGGCAATGGATTGGTTTGTTGTATTGGAAAAGAGTGCTCTATCTATATCTGTCTTCTCCTGCCTGGCATGAGTCAATCACAAGTAAACTATTTGATTGACTTGGTGTCAATCTACATTTTATAAGAGCTTTAGTGTTTGATCATGATGCTCTCAATACCTTGATAGTTTATTAATTGCATCTACTTTTCTTTCCTTGCAGTGATTTTGCTTACAACTATCTTAGTGGTACAATACCAAAGGAATGAGCTTCAAGCTTGGAGTGATTTTGCTTACAACTATCTTGGGAGATCGAGCAAATTGTATTCTTTTTTATTATCATGTACAACTCATGAAACTTGAAAGCTTGTTAAGCTAATGAAATAGATATAGGCACTTGGGCAAGGTTAATTCTTGTGTAAATGTTGGGATGGATACTGCTGATGGAATGAAATGGTTTTTGGAATTAAGGATGTGTTGTTCAATTGTACAGAATGTACGTATGTCTTCTCTGCTATCTCAGACAATTTAGTACCAATTGCAAACCATTGTCTAACAAACTAACATAAAGAAAAAACTGTTGTCTGAAGCAATGACACACAATGGCTTTAATAATTTTCCTGTTATCTTGTTTGAAGTCAGTCAAGAGTATTCAATTACTTTGCTGATCTACAAGCTTCCTTCAGACAACAGTTTTTTAACAAAACAATGTTCTCTAAATGTTAGTTACACGTCAACATTCTTCTAGGGCCTGTCAACTGAAATTACTTTGCACAAGAGTTAAGGTATCAAATGCTGTTGTTCTTCGTGGTATTCAGACAACAGACAATATAGCAGTCGCTGTTGTAGTAAATTTTATCAGACGACAGTTTTCTGGTATTGTCTGATTCATGTATCAGACGGCATTGAGATAGACAACAGCAGACTCTATACTCAAACGACAGTGAAAAACTGTCGTCTGATTGAAAAATTGGTGTAGTGTAGATATGAGACTTCTGGCACCAATATCTCTTCGTTATCATCTGCAAGATGATACGGTTCTTTCTAGACTTCAGACGACCATAGGTGTGGTTGCTTTTATCCTCATTAAAGCGTCTTAACATCTTCTGGATGTAATTTGGTTGATGGACCAAATTTTTCATCTGCACTCGAGCTCCAGGTCGAGACAATAATCTGTTCTCCCAAGGCCTTTCATCTCAAATTCCGACTTTAGGTGCTTTGCGGTTTCCTTGATCTCTTCAGGAATATCAATCAAATTCATGTCTTTGACATAAACCGCTATAATTGCAAACCCGAAACTTGTTTTCTTAAAAAACACGCATAGGAATAGTTTATTATTCACATATCCCATCCCGATCAAATATTCACTTAGACGGTTATACCACCTCCGTCTAGATTGTTTCAATCCATAAAGTGAACCCCTCAAAACTAATGGAGAGCATGTTCCGTGGTCTAGAACTATTTGCATCGGGTATCATAAGTCCTTTAGGAACTTTCATGTATATCTCTGTATCGTGATCCCCATAGAGATAAGTTATGACCACATTCATATATAAGTTGCATATTCAGTTTTTCGGAAACTACCAAACTGGAAAGGTAGTGGAACGTTATGACGTCCATTACGAGAGAATACGTCTCCTCATAATCAATCACAGGGCGTTTGAGAAAATCCTTGCGCCACTAGACGAGCCTTGTGTATCACAATCTCGTTTTTCTCATTACGCTTCCTTACACATACCCATTTAAATTCTACGGGTTTAACATGGGGAGGTGTGGGAACAACAGGTCCAAACACCTTTCTCTTTGTCAAGGAATCTAATTCGACCTGGATTGCTTAATTATTTCCCTTTTTAGCCAGTCGTCTCTTCATTGATATTGATCAACAAAGCAAGGTTCAATTTCATTGCTTGTTCTAGTTTCGGTGGCCACTGCAAATACAAACACATCATCGATGATGATCTCATTCCAATTCCAAATCTCACTAAATTTACCGAGATTTCTCTATTCTTGGGAGTGGGTTCAAATGTTGGAGCGTCCCGCAACATAGTCTCTTTTAGGACATACCCATAATCCGGATTTATCTCGTGAGATGAATCGGTTTGAGATTGCGATGTCAAGAGGATTCGTTTGTGCCAAGTTTACCTTCTTCTGGGGATAAGAATCCTTCGAACCTAATGGTCTACCTCGCTTCTGGGCAGGGACATATGACTGGTTAGCCGCCATGGCCGTACCTCGTCCATCTGGGATGACACATCCTACAGGGACGTCTATCCTTGCAGGCACATTTGCAGCAGGTATATATGATCTCGTCACTTTTGCTAGATTAGAGAAAGTGTTTGGCATATTGTATTTTATACTCTATAGATCTAGAATTGTCCGCACTTCACTATTTGCATGCGGTTTGGGGATCAAGATGAGACATTGTGGGGACATTCCATGTTAATTCACGCCATTCATCAGGAACGGTGATGTTCTTATCTCCCCCTAACGGAGGGAAGACTGTCTCATCAAGGTGACAATCTGCAAATCTAGCGGTAAAGAGATCGCCTGTCAAGGGCTCTAAAGAGCACATAATGGAAGGGATTCATAATCGACATATATGCCCATCCTTTGTTGAGGACCCAATTTTGTACGTTGTGACGGCATAATTGGCATGAGGACTGCATACCCAAATGCGTGTAAGTGCGAAACATCAGGTTCGTACCCAGTCACTAGCTGTAACATAGAGTAAGGTTGGTAGCAGTGGGCCTCAACGGGACCAACATAGCTGCATGCAAGATTGCATAGCTCCATGCATAAATTAGAAGCTTGGGGCGCATTACCAAGATTCTATCTGCGAAACTATCTTGGGTGTGAACATAGGGAACTAAATGTTCAGCATCAATCCCAAAGGATTTGCAATAATCATCGAAAGACTTCGATGTAAACTCTCCGGTATTATCAAGTCTTATGGACTTTATGGGATAATCCGAGTGGTGAGCCCTCAATTTCATGATCTGGGCGAGAGTTTAGCAAAAGCAGTATTTTCTTATGGACAGTAGTGTAACATGTGAACACTTTGTCGATACATCAACCAAAACCATTAATATTTAACTGGTCCACATGGTGGTTGGATATGTCCACAAATTTCCCTTTCATTCTATGCAGAAAAATGGTGGTGTATGTACTAGTCTTTGCATATGATGGTCTAGTATTAAATATTCTTAACGAGTATGGCATAGTGTGTCATTATATACAAGACTCTTATTTAGAAGGGGATGCACCTGCGATGAGTTGAGGATACAGTGCATCATACTTTGACCTGGGTGTCCTAAACGGTCATGCCATAGCAAGTAGTTGCTTAAATTAGTTAGCTTCTAGCTAACAGATTTCAATTTCTCCAATGTATGCTTCTGGCCGCACACTCGGAGGTTATGCAAAGATATTCCACTCATTTTTCTCAGTGGTTTCAACGTGGTAACTGTTGGTTCGAATATCCTTAATACTCAATAACGTTCTTCTGGAACGTGGAGAGTATAAGGCCTCATTAATGGTAAGTTCAGTACCATTGGACAACATAAATTAGGCTTTGCCATAGCCCTCTATTAGGTTGGCTTGCCCTGATACGGTTGTCACAGAGGTATGAATAGACAATAAGTTTGAAAAACATCTCCAATCTGGGAGTATAGTGTGCGTAATAGCACTTTTAACCAGACAACAAACTTCTCCACAGAATATGTCTATTCATTTATTTAATTCAATGGATCACGTGTATAAATAAGTTTATTGAATTAAATACATTCGAACATAACCACATTTCCATAATCCAAAATGATTGAAAACATAAATCACCAAAAATAATCCGAAGATGTTTCATTCATTAAGATGAAATAGATATGACACAAGGGACCAATTATACCTATGACTTCGATCCTCAATATGTTCAGTAACTGCCTGAAAATTATGATCTCTAGTGTGGAATCGATAGAAAATTACCTTTCAATAAAGTTGGTATTTCGAGTTCCGTGATCGGCGTAATACTCATCTACTGCTTAGGCTATTGCACAACAGGTGCGGGACCAGCAGACAATTCCTCCATATCGATAACAAAGATCATGCTGATTCTGGTAGCGACAGGCGGGACCAGTGTTCCTTTCAACTTGGGCTTGCTAAGTTATGGCATCATGGTTCCTATCACGTGGAGCCTAATTACGTGGCCTCTTGGACTTTGGCAAGTGGCAGACGGTTACATGGGTTAATTTCGTTCTGCCAATCATGTCTTACTCCAAGTAAGAAATGGTCATCTGATGGTGAAAGTGCTCTTCCAGAGCGACCCAAAGATTCTGTATATCCTCATCATCGGATACTCAACTTGGAGTGTTTACTCCATATGTTTCCTTTTTGAAAATTATGGCACTCATGTTAAAGGCCTCAATGACGACATTGTTAGCATTGATTGTTGATCTCATCTTCTTTACAGTCAGGTGAATTTTCACATCTTGAGTTCACTTTAGATAGTTTCTTCTGGAGACCTCCAAAGCAACAAAGTCAAACATGTTGAGATTTGACATTTCTTACAGGAAAGGAACAAATAATATTAGTGCTTTGGGTAATATCATCCATAAGCAAGTAATGAGAACTTCAGGTTCTATAACATGGTATGAAAAATCGGTTTAGACATGCAAAATCTACTGGTTTTATCATGTGTGGTGAATTTATGAAGGAAACTTCAAGTTTCATAAATGGCATTATCGAAACTACAAGTTCGATTTATGTATGAACTACTGGTTCATCAGATACCTGTATTTTCTACACATATATTCTAATGCGAAAATTTGGCAAGTAACAAAATGATATTGAATAAAGCAAATTGTAATAATATCTCACAAATTGGCTAATTGGAAATCACAAATCGGCTAATTGGAAATCACAAATCAATTGAGATATTAATTGCATGCTAGTAATATAACAGATTAATTATCACACAATTATGTGAATAAATGCTTCTGGTAATTAATTACACATATTAAATATGGTGAATCTATTTACAATATCAAATCATTTTTCCTTTTATTTGATTCTGCTGGACCAAAGGAGTGGGCTTGATAGTGAAGCCTACTGGGCTTAGTCTGCAAGCTCGTGACCTAGGCTTTCATGCACTAGTCAAAGAGTATGTGAGGCATGCTGGGCTGCTAAGTCCTGCGCAGGGAGAGTGGGCCTACTAGGCTCAAACTGGTCTGCCAAGGAATGAAAAATTATTGCTCAACCTTTTTGGTAATTCCAATTAAATACGACCAGGTAAGAGTATGAGGTTTGGGTGGAGCGAGGCTCACTTAAGTACACAGCCTCATTGTATCTTGCCTAGACATCGCATCGAATTGGGTACGCCTACTTGGAAAGATTCATAACCTTTCAATGTTATCAAAACTACGGGTTCGATACGTGTGAACTTCTGGTTCAATATTTATGTATGAACTTCTGGTTCATTAAGTACCTGCATTCTATACATATATATTCTAGTGCAAGGAATTTTTTTAAGCCACTAAAATATTCATATAATTAATATGAGCAAACAGACAAGCAAGTAACACCACAAAATCATTATAGTAATAAACGCAATATACGTTATTAAAATGAATAATGAAATAAGAAAGAATAAATTATGAAGTGATTGTGGTAATGAGCATAAATTACTATGGTAATTGCTTTGGATAAAAATCAATCAAAATCAAAACATGAATTTAATCAATTGATCAATCACCAATTAAATGGAGTTGAATCTGCTTCTGGCAGTATTAATATTAAATGGTGGTGATAATTACCAGTTGACCATAATGGCACAGTGGACAACATGCTAGGCTGGTACACACTATGGCCGGGTTCGAATCCCAGAAATGGCAAACTTTATTTTTTGCATGATTGATTGATGCTCTCTAGTTGTGAATTGGTGCTACTGGACCAAGTGCTAGAAATAGCTACAGCCAAAGTATCCTAATTTTTTTTCTTTTCCAATCTAACAATCCAAAACATGAACAGGTATATATATTCCAAATAAAACAATCAGATTTTAGGGTTTATGCATCATGGAGGATTTTTCATGTTCAATCAATAGGCTCAATAAGCATGAATATAAAATTAGATTTTGGAAAACATTACTTGATGAAGAGCGGATGAATCTTAAGTTTATATGTGCAGAACTGAGAAGGTTGTCTTCTTAGCGAGTCCAAGAGCTATTCGTCTCTTTTGGTAGGAAATCCCAAATCTCAAACCTATTCGATCCAAATCTTAGAGCTAGTAGTGAACACGGAGCAGATTCTCTTCTGAACAGCTCCCACTTCGAATGGTGTACAGGTCTCAAAACAACTCCAATAGGGATGAAATTTGGAGGTCAGATAGAAGAGGCAGAGACGAACAACTTTGATGAAGGAAAGATTTTGATCTGAGGTCTCAATAAAGAGGTTTCGGGGCGTGCAAACAGGTTGCAGCAGGGGGGGTTTTTTTTTTTTTCTGGCTAGGGCTTGGGTTAGACCTTCGTGCTGATAACTTGTTGTAAAACAGAAAACTTTTGAGAGAGAGAGAGAGAGACTTTAAACACAGGGAATCAGATTGCATCTATTCTCTCACCATGAGAGAGTTTATATAAGAGTACATGATGTATACAAATAGGCAATCCTATTCTTAATCCTATCAATCACTAATCTATAGTAAAAGGCATATATGACTCTCCATCTATTTACATGATATTAGCCATAATTATTTACAACATTATTATGATTATTACAATAAGAGTAGTAGAGTACTATGTCTACTATCTAACTTCTAAACAAACTTTCTCCTCATGCTTGCCATACACTTTGCTATCATCACATCGAACTTGTCTTGTACATTGTCTAGGAAATGGCAATATGCATACCTCCATTTTCTCATAAGCACCAAGGGACCGCAAACTCCCCAAAATCCTGTAATGAACCCAAGTGCAACAAAAACATAAAACCATGGAATTTGATGCTCCTTAGTGTCTGCATCTTGGGTGCTCATATGAGGTGCATCAGCACCAGTTGTTGTCTGACACTTATTTGGAAGTGGGGCACCACAAAGTTTCAGATTCCCCTCAAATGCAGAAGCATTGAAACTTTGGAGCTGAGTGCTTGATGGTATTGGTCCTCGGAGATTATTGTACGAGACGTTGAACCTTGATAAGAAATTAAGTCTTGTGAATGATGCCGGGATTTTTCCAGAAAAATGGTTCATGGAGAGATCCAGTATCTCCATGTACTTTAGGTTAGATATCTGGTCTGGAATGTTGCCGGAGAAGTTGTTAGCACTAAGATCCAGCAGTCGGAGAAGCTGCAATTGGCCAATCTCAATAGGTATATTTCCACTGAGGCAATTGTGATTTAGGTATATAAATGAGGCAAAAAATAAATAATTGTACTGTAAAAATGCTGCGTCAGCACCAGGTTGGAAGTAGATAGGCAGTTCAAGATCAAAATGAGCTGCTTGACCTGCAGTTTGTCTAGATACTAACATAGGTAGTGTGCACAATTCCTTTGGAAATTCTCCAGAAAGTTGGTTGAATTGCATATTTAAAAAATACAGGCTTGGAAGAGTCCCCAGCCAACTTGGAATAGAGCCAGTGATTCTGTTGTGATCCAGATTCAAGTAGTGTAACTTCTTCAGCTTCGATAGCCATGAAGGAAGTATACCAACAAGGTTACATGAACTCAAATCTAAAATTTGAAGATTTTGAAATCCATTAAAATCCGCCATTTCAACATCGTTCGGTATTTCCTCACCTAAGAAACTGGATGCTAATGATAGGACAACAAGGCGTTTGCAACCCATCAGTATCATCATTGCCCTTGTCACATTGGTCAAACCTTTGTTCCAACCAACTGAGAGGAAGGACAGGGATTTCAATGAAAGAATTTCAGGCTGTATTTGAACCTCTAGATTATTGAGGCTCACTCGAATTGCTTTCAAGAACTTGCACGAGTAGATGCTTCTCGGCAAGATACCAGAGAAGTTATTTTTCCGCAAGTCAATTTTACTAAGTTGGCTAAGTTTGGAAAAATTGAGGGTGGAGATATCACCTCCCAATTTGTTGCTTCCCATACGTAGTTCAATGAGGTTTGTGCAGTTCATCAGAGATAGGGGCAATGAACCTTCCAGATAGTTGAAATCAAGGAGTATGTGTTTCAACTTGGAGAGCTTCCCAAGATGGAGAGGGAGCTCACCACTCAATTGGTTATAGGAGAGGTCAAGGGTTGTAAGGTTGGTGAGGTTGGAAATTCTATCACTCACTGCTCCATACAAGGAATTCCGAGGTAGTGAAATCTCTTCAAGTATGGTAGAATTAAAGATATCTTCTGGAAGCGATCCTGACAGGTAACTGTAACCAGCACGGAAGACCTGCAGCTTGGAACACTTCCCCAATCCAGAAGATATACTACCAGTGAAATTATTGAAGGAAAAATCAAGGTGTCGTAACGAGGAAGAAGAAGGATGACAAATAGAAGATGGGATAGGACCTGAAAAGGTGTTGTTACTGACATTGAAACTAGTCAAATTCCAAGCTTGTTGGAAAAAAGAAGATGGAACTGCACCATGTAAATGATTGCTGGAAAGATCCACCATCCGAATATGACTGGATGGTAGAGAAGATGGTAACACTCCAAAGAGAAGGTTATGGCTCAAATCTAGGATTTCGAGATCATTCATGGACAAGAAGAATTCAGTTTGATCTAGAGAACCATAAAGTGAATTGTGGGAGAGATTCAAGTGGGTGAGGTGTGTGAGATTTCCGAGTGATGACGATAGAAAAGTACCTTCTTTGAGTTTAAGTCCTTTGGAAGGTAACTGCAAATGGGCGATCCAACCACCCTGATTACATGTGATGCCTTCCCAATTGCAACAATCAGCGGAAGTCCAATTCAACTGAGGAGAAGACAAAGTGAGAGCGAAGGACAGCAGAGAACTGCGTTCGCTTTGGTTACAAGCATGAATGTTTTCAAATGTGATATTGGAAGAGAATATCAAGAGCAAGAAGAAAAGGAATGCATTAGCCATTTGGTGATAAAGCTGCAGTAGCAAGTCCGTTCATTCGTTGTTTAGATTAGATATCACTCATGTATTTATATTGAACTAAAATGAGGTTGATCAGCATTGCCAATTTAATTGATGACCACATGCATAGGTTCCTAGAAGGATCAGCAAGTCCATAACCCAGTCCAAACGGCTAAGAAAGATAGGGGCATCATTTTCATATATATAGACAAATTATGGAAGATATTTTATTTTGTCATGGAATCTATAGCCAAGTTTTGTGGCTGAGACCTTTCTTTTCCTGATTTTGTAAAATTGCATATGTCAGCTTGTCTTCCTTTGCTTATATAATTATCTACTGATCAGTGTTAACATTATGAGTGCATAGCCTTAAAATTGAAAAAAAAAATAGAAAATAAAGAAAAGAATTTTTTTTTAAGAAAAAAACTAACTGTGCCTTGATCAGTTGAACCCATATTATGTTCACTTTGATCAGTCGGTGTACTGCAACAAGTGAACAAGAACATTAAAGGAAAGTTGAGTTTCGACCTGTTTCCGATGTGTCGGGGATTCAAGCCAAGAAGCTATTTCTTTGGGTTTCCGTGACAGGGATGCGTATGGAACAAGTCTGATTCATTGAGTTTTACGTTGGGGATCTTTCCAAGAAATTGCCTGCTACTGTATAATAAGACTATGATAAAGAAAAAGACATGTGTAACCATATAATTTTTTTTTTTTTGAGTACAATTGCTTATGAACAAATTTTATAGTTTTTTTATTATTTTAAAAGAAAAAAGAACATAGAATATTAAAAAAATGCTTCAGGAATGCTTTTATTTGAGGTCTGTGCAATTAGAATAGAACGCATCTCAGCGCACATCCATTTCTCAATTTTCCGATTTACCCTTTTGTCTTACCAGGTTCGTCTCTCTGGATTCCTAACTCTATTACGTTGAAATTCCAACTAGCCCGATCATTTCCAGGTTTCGTCAATATTATTTTGTTGCTTTCGGATCGATATATATATATATATATATATATATATATATATATATATATATATTACAAACAAGAACGACAGAAAAAATTGAGCAATCAGACAATAATTTCGTCCAAGTCACGGTGAATGGAGTGTGGATTAATTTTTGTGCTTATGTGTTGAAGAAGAAATGTGTATGAGTTTTGAGAATATTGAATAGTTCTCAGATGCTTTTTTTTTTTTGGAATTAGAAAGAATAATAGAGCACCGAATACTCCATCTTACAATCCGGGACAGAATCTGAAACTTTTTTTGTATTTGGACTGAAGGGATCCCAAGTTGAAATATGGAAGCTACGCATCCGAGTTTTCGTCCAACACATTTTACAATTAGGGCTTGGAGAAAGATAGGGGAATTGGCCTTGGATTCTGAGGAGCTACCTATATTAGCTAATCCAATGCATTTCATGTAATTTGAAGTTCATAAAAGAAGTTTCAATGGCCAAAAAATCAGTACCACAACCACGGATAACAAAGCTTTCGGTCTATCTTTTTTTGAAAGACAATAGGTCAGCCCTTTCATTAGATTCAGCAAGCAGTACAAAAACGAAACACCCATATAGGGTCGACAGAAAGCAATCGTTCCTTAGAACCTCATGAAACCCTATTCTAGAAGAATAAAATCCCAAAAAATCCCGAGTACACCCACCTTTTAGGAAATCCACGCACCATTATTCTAACAAAAACCAGAAGCCTCGAAGCAGAGGATGACATACCATCCTCCAGACATAAATAGTAGCAACTAAGGCACTGATTTTTGCGACCAAAAAATAAAAATTAAACTAAAATAGGTCCATCCTCTTTTTGAATAAAAAGAGGAAGGCCTAAAATTAAAATAAAAAATAAAACCTCAAAGCCCGTATGGCCCCAAGGCATCCCCATCCAGACTAAGCCCAATACTTGAGCCCAACAGCCCAAATTTTCTGAAACCCTAACAACCAGCTGTTCCACAACATGGCCGCTCCCACGTTGCATGTCGCCGTCGCCGCCTCCCCTACTGACCACCTTCAGGCCATCACCAGCATAGCCAAAAAGGCCACCACATTGAGCAGCCCCATCCCCAGAACGATCACCAGCCCATAGAGCCCAAGGAGGAGCTCCATCGCCCTGAAAACCGCCATCCCCATGGCCGCCGTCACCGTGGTTCACCGCCGACGATACTGTACCAACCGGTTGAGAGAAAGTCTCGTGTTGAAGCATAGTTTGCATTTCAGGACTCTCGTACAGTTGAGAGAAATTAGTTAGCATTCAAAAAAATGTTGCTGCTGCTGAAAACAATATGGACCTTGTTTTTGTGGTATGGTTTGTACTAACTTGGCGTCATCTTTATATATAATATGGTAAAATGGTTTGTACCAACTTAAAAAAATTATTTGTTAAGAAAACCTGTGAGAACATTAGGATTCAAAGCAACATAGATAGACCTAGACATTATTAGGCCATACATTTTCTTTATGGTCCATTGTATTTGAACTAATTGGATAGAAGTAATTATTTGAAATCATGCATTACTTCCAGTTACGTCTTCTATGTTAATATCTATTTATTGTTAATAGTTTAATCAAGCTGTTAAACTATACAATATTAGTTGTGTTTTTAAGATTCAAATCACTCATCCAAATGGGGTCATTTTGTCAAAATTTTGATGACCAAGCTGGTACCAGTAACTGCCTTAGATTAATGTACTAATGTACTAACTTTTCACAAGCTTTAGATTGCTCTTGAGTCTTTACCATTTTGCATTGATTAAAGCTTTAAACTATTCAAAAGCTTTAAACCATTTTGCATTATATACTTTATTTCATGGTTTGATGAATATAATCTTCATATATCATATATACTATTTTTTTTTTTTTTTGCAGTGGGATAGAAGAACAAATCTTGTTTACACAGAAAATGGTATGGTAGTTTTGTGCTTTTATTTATTTATTTTGGTCTGCCATAGTGATCATGTTCAACACACTTCCTTTTTAGGCTATATTGCATGTATGCGTAGACATTGGTAAATGGTACTTGCATTGATTTTGGTAAAATGGTTTTCTCACATTTTTCAGGAACAAATGCAAAAGCAAAAAAAAAAAAAAAACATAGCTTCAGTGCCTGGGAAGCCTCTAGTTTCTATATGGAATGGACTTGTGCAGAGAGCAAGGATCATATCATTACTTTTTTTTTTTTTTTTTTTTTACCAAAAGCACTCACTGCTGATATTTTATTTTTTGCCAGATAACACTCACAGAGTTCATATTCTTGCTCACATTTGCGTTGCTTGGCTATGTGAGTGAAACTTTTCTGCCTAGATATATTCACCAAGGTTGGATTTAGCTCCTCTTAGATGGGTTAATTCTGCTCATGGATTGCTACTTTTCCTATACCAGGTTTGCTTAAATCATGTTCAATTTATGTGTTTGCTGTGCGCCTCTTGTACTAATTAACATAACATTATGTGTACATTGGGATTTCTCCATTTTGTTATTGCCTACTCATTGGATAATTATCTGGTAGCTCAAGACTAAATAATAAAGGTTCGATGTTGGACAAAGAGTTCAGAAGTTCAAAACGGGCGACAGATTGTAGCATTTCACCATCTGAGAAGAGCCTCTGCTTCAGAATTGGAATGAACAGAAGTAGTAGAAGAAAATGCTTACAACTGAAGCTGCTCAAGGCACAAGGTTGTGTTAACTACTTGTTTCTATGTAATTAGTCAAGATAATGCATTGATGACTTGTACATTTGGAGTGTTGATATAAAGATTCATATATATATATATATATATATATATATATATATATATGAACAATAAGCGTTGGTCTGCGTCGTAGAGTGAGGCTACTGGACAATAAGCGTTGAGATTTTCCACAAGAAGGAAATTTGTTGCTTTGGAGATTCCTTGGTCTGCGTTGCAGACTGAGGCTACTAGACGACTAGGGTTGAGATTTTCCACAAGAAGGGAATTTGGGTGTGGATTGTTTGAGGCATTTCGCTTTCAAAGATAAGTAGTGTGAGGCTCCATCGAAAGAAAGATTGTTACACTACTAGACAAAAAGCTTCACACGACGGTTTAAAACTGTCGTTTGAGGTTTCAATTTCTGTGATCTATCAAGGCGTTGTCTGTTGAGATCGGCAGATCTGTCGAGAAGCTGTTGACAGCAATTTGCCGTAGTGTGACTTTTATTCATACCAAGGTTTTATGAGCCCTGCCTTGTCTCTTTATTATTCACACCACGGTTTTATGATCCCAGCCTTGTCTCTTTATTGTTCAAAAGTTAGTATTTATTTTTAAGATGTTGTGCAAATTGTATACACACGACAGTTCTTCCATCATAAATGTGATGTGATGACTTAAAAATTCAGTGCATGTGTGCTTTCACACGACAGATATAACTATAACCATTGTATTGTGACATTTGAGACAATGGTTTTTGTGAATACTTGTTGTCTGTGTGTGCATCTAACAATGATATCAGTAAGAACCGTTGTGTGAATTGTAGTAATTTTGTTTGATTCCACCCTAAAATCCTCACCAGACGACATATTTTTCATTATTCCTATTGTTGTTTGATTTGGTAATGGCAAGATTCAAATTTAGCTGGAACCAAAAATTGACCAAATGAACAATAATTTTTTTTTTATAATAAATAGCTGTTATAATCCCATAAATGGATCCGATAATGCTAATTGTATCCAAAAAATAGAAAAGATCACATCTACGGGTCTCTCATACACAACAAAACATCTACAAATGTGGCTAAAATAATCTCATCTGTACATAATCACATCTATAGAAGAAATGCAATTCAGGCCAACCCGAAAAGGACCAACATCTTGCCTAATGCAATTCAGGCATATACCCAAAAAAGACCAACAATGATTAATCCCAGCACACTTCTCAACTTTAGCAGGTTCTTCACCTCATAATTTGCGAGTTCATTACGCAATTCATCAACTTCAGCGTTTGTTGCGAACTAAAGAGAGGTGGTGGATGAGTGCCCCATGGTGATCCTCATTGATGATTTGATGTGTGCCAGGCAAGTCTCCATAATGCACATTCCCCCCTAAAAATAAAAAGATGGAAACGTCACATAACCCATCTCCTTAGAATCAAGTATGCTGCTAAGGCTATATGAGATATTACAGTAAACATACTAACCTCAGGAGGAATGTCTCTGTATCGGTACAAACATAAGAGGTAGAGTTCTCATTGATAGTAAAAGGAGCACTTATGTTCGGTGCTCAAAGAATAATCCAAATAAAAAACCTCATGACCAATTTACTTGTCTAATTTTCTTAATACCAGTTGCAGCAATGAAATCAGGGAGCTGAAACGGTTGTTTCCCTATACCGTGTTTACCCTGCAAAATCAATCAAGTCCCGATGAGATACCAGTAATGATATAGTTCTACACTCAAATCAGCAGTCTACTATATTAAAATTATAGATGAACTCTAGAGCACTAAGCATTATGGGATGGCCTCTGAAAGTTCAAAGCAGATACAATAGTAACTTTAAAATGAATAAAATCTGTACAATATGCTAAGTATGTCCCCAAATATGGCCTATATCCCCCGATCAACACTAGTAGATACATATGAAGGTAAATCAATCAAGGGTGACTTTTGCCAAACACCTATTACTAGTAAGAAATTCATGGCTTTTCAATTTGTTCACAGAATACCTAGAACTGCAGGTGAGCAAGTTTATGTTCTTTTGTTAAATAAAACTGGAAGAAAGTTAGTAGTAGAAGACGACCACGGCTTAAAGAAAGTGTTAGTTTAGCATTCCCATATTCCCATATTATTCTACATTTTTAATTCTATACACTACATTTCGATGACTTCGTGAACATGTTATGCACTCAGAATCTCATAATTCATGAACCACTGATTAATCTAAACCAGAGTAGAATTAGAAAAGCTAGGTAGATCTAATTACCAGATTCAATGTGTGAGAAATTCCTGTACGATTTCAAAAAGACCATCAATTTAGGATCAGCTGCAGTTGCATCCCACACTTGGAAACATATTAATAGTTAAACAATCTTAATATCAAAGCTGTACAGATGGAAAAAAAAACAACAGAGAGAAACCTATATAAGCTATTTATCTTGCATATAGTCTAAGTATTTACCAGGTCCCAATTGTGCCTATATCCCCCAATCAACATATAGTCCAAGATTGTATTAAAACCATTTGAATTAGTTACACTACTACGTACTACCATTTCATACCAAAAGCCAAACCAAAAAAATCAAACAGAAGTAAAAAACTTAAACTTCCTTTTTTGAGCAAATGAAACATAGGCAAATGACAATAAAAATAAACTAATACAATCAAAATTGAATTCAAGTATCTAAATTTAATCATGCCCAGATCAAGAATCTCAGGGAACTTGCATCAAACTGGAGCCAAACCCATCTTCTTGTGCACACTACATACACTTCAACTCTCTCCCACAAGAACTTAAAAAAACAAAACAAAAAACAGCAAGAGACTCTGAAGCATACTAAGTTCCCAAAATAAAAAAAAATATATATAAAAAAGAAGCAAGATTATAACAAGTCAAGTGGGATTGTAAGTCATGAGAGTTACTTCTGTTTTTCACTTGCCATTCTAGAGTTACTTCTTTTATACTATCAATTGCCATTCCAAGTTGAATATGAACACCTTACATTAGAAATTAGAAAGAGTATGTAAGTCTAAAAAAATCAAAGTAAACAAGAAAGAGAGTAACCATCATGAAATATCATAGATGAAAAAGTAGGGCCCGGAAAACAAAAGCCTTGAGTGTCCTGTAACTTGTAAAGCTAGAGTTCAAGTACAAAACCAATTAAGCCACTGAAAAGTTGAGTACAAACTTTAATACTTCATTAATATACCTTGTATCAAGTTATTGACGAATCACAATCTTGTAACTAACATGTTATATCTACAATTCAATACAGATTTGAATACTAACCAAGCAATCACATACCAAACACCAAAACTTAATCAGACTTGTATCAGACAAATTTCAGAAACTAAAGCACAAAAAACTTACTAGGCTGCCAGTGGGTTAGTAAGAAGGAGAATAAAGAGGACCATGCCGATTCTAGATTTTATCACAGAATATTAAAATGAAAAACAACACAATGTATCGATCTAGCCTAATTACACTACTACCACCACAATCAGGTCTCAATCACATAGTTAATGCTAAAAAAACAAAGTAAACAGTAACCAAAACATTTTCATATTTTCAATTCCACAAAACCCAATTACAAATTCAATTCGAAAAGGAACTTCATTAACAAAAAGAACTCAATCAAAACAGTAACAGGTTTCCAATCCCACAAGCCCCATTTCACATTCATCAACTGGAACCATAAAACTTAAAGAATTGCCGTGCAACAAATCAAAGGCTCGTTCTTTTCCATAGAATTTACAAAATTTAAGCTAAAAGAGAATTAAAACTTGAATTCAATTAATACCATTGTTGACTTGGTCGCTGTCTCCGGGGTGAGCTTGTAGTGACAAAACCCAATCCGCAACTACGTCCTTGTCAATATGAAAATCCAAACTTCTTATTAGTGAATGAAAAAACTGAACTCCTTAAACGACAACGTATTGAGGAGGAGGGATGACGTACGCGGTGGAGAGCATGGAGGAGGTCGAGGTTGGAGATGATGAAGTAGGCGAGAGTGAGGCGGTTGATCTCTTGGATCTGGTATTGGTGTGGGAGGAGCTGGTACATCATCCCTAAAAAAGTCACGTTCTTTTTTCTCTCTCAAGGTGCAGAATCCATGGTCGGAGATGGAGATCCGAGTCTCGGTTAAACTCCGGTGACTAGAGTGCACAATTTTAAGATCTGCTTATCAATATCAGAACCCTAAATTTTGCATCTCAGTGAATTGAAACAATAAAGCAGAGTGAAAGCTGACAAATCCAAATCAAAATTGAATCAAAACAGTAAAGGAGACGATGAGAACTTACCAAGTTCGAGACAAATAGAATCAAAGGTGTGAATCGAAGTTCGAGATGACGAAATTGTTTAGGGCTCCGGTGTGAATCCAAGTCTAAGGCTGCTCCGATGTGAATCCCCGTCAAGATAAGATCCCAATCTACATAACCACAGATTAAAAGAACTGAATCCATGCCATATTACAAGCAACTTCACCTTGACAAACAGAAAGTATATACATGTACGCTTCAAAGTTACACAGTCAAGTGACGGCTCAAAGTTCCAACCTTCAAGGAATCAAATGCAGAAAAAAAAACCCAAATCAAAAGTGTGATTTCTGAAGAACCCGAAATCTAAAATCAAAAGTAAAGAACCCAAAATCAAGAGCGTTATTTGTGAAATCAAAATGATGAGAGGAGGAGAAACAAGAAACCCCAAATTTTAGGGCTTACAGGATTCTAAGAGAATCTCCCATTTAGGGCTTCGGAGGCAGTAGATTTAGGGTTTGGGATTCTGGAGTGAGTCGGGGTAGCTGTGGAGTAAGTCAGAGTGAGAGTCGGAGAGCAAGGGAGTCAAAGTGAGTCCGAGAGAGAGTCGAGGTGAGTCGGGGTCAGCTATGGGGTTTTGTGGAGTGTGCCGTGTCAGGGTATAGCTGTGAGCATTAGTTTGGTCTAAATGGATTTTTTGAAGTGTTCTAATAGTTTGGTCTGAATAGATGCTATTGTGCAGTTGTTTAGCGCTAGGACACATGGCCACATAAGCCATTGATTTCATCATGCAGGCATCATACCATGGTTTTCCACATATCTATTGTCTGAATGCCATTTAAAATTTTTTAGTTTGCAGCCTCTTTTTCCCTGCTGAGAGGGAATTGAATTTTGGGGGAGAGAATGCAAGGAAATGTTGGAGGGAATGTCGATGGACATGTTTGCATTTGCAAATCTATGGATTCATACCATGGTTTTAAACTAACTGTCGTATTGCCACTACATGCTAAGGAAATTTAAGTGGTGCCAAATGGTGGGAAACTTGCTACCCCTAAAACCATTTTAAACTCACACCACGCTTCCATTTATAAACATCTTCTGAAACAATTCATAATTCTAGCATGAAAAACACCCATTGGTTGAATATATATATTAGAAGACGGACATTTTAAAATCGTAGCCCCGAAAATGAAAAATCGTTCACACCACGGAAAAGTGTGGCGTCGTATGAGAGGTGTCGTGTGATTCATTTTCTGTAGTAGTGGTTGTTTTGGAGATTCCTTGGTCTGCGATGCAGACTAAGGCTACTGGACAACAAGGGGTGAGATTTTCCACAAGAAAGGAATTTGGGTGTGGATTGCTTGAGGCATTTCGCTTTCGAAGATAAGTAGTGTGAGGCTCTTTGTTGCTTTGGAGATTCCTTGGTCTGCGGCGCAGACTGAGGCTATTGGACAACAAGGGGTGAGATTTTCCAAGAGAAGGGAATTTGGGTGTGGATTGCTTGAGGCATTTCGCTTTCGAAGATAAGTAGTGTGAGGCTCTTTGTTTCTTTAGAGATTCCTTGGTCTGCATCACAGACTGATGCTACTAGACAACAAGGGGTGAGATTTTCCACAAGAAGGGAATTTGGGTGTGGATTGCTTGAGGCATTTCGCTTTCGAAGATTAATAGTGTGTGTTTCCATTGAAAGAAAGATTGTTGCTTTGGAGATTCCTTGGTCTGAGGCTACTGGACAACAAGGGGTGAGATTTTCCACAAGACGGAAATTTGGGTGTGGATTGCTTTAGGCATTTCTCTTTCGAAGATAAGTAGTGTGAGGCTCCATCGAAACGCACAAATCTGACCTACTGAGTAGTGTGCGGTTGTGAGCTGCTGTGGGAGACTGGGAATACACGCAACTTTTACAGATAATTTTTTTCTTTTCTTTTGGTTGGTATGGGCTAAAGATAGATGTATATACTTAAGGGGTTTTGGCCTAAAATATTGTCTATGCTTGAACCCATATAGCTTTCTACTTCCTTCTGCCCCTGTATATATACACACATACATTATCTCTTCTTGCAACAGATCAGAGTCGATCAAATTAAGAAAAAGAAAAATAAAATAGAGGCCAAGTAAGAAAGAAAACCCAACAAGCAACGATTCTAAGTCAATTCAAGGAATTCCAAAGAAAATGAAAAATAGTAATGGAAAACTGGACATAAGCTACAATAATTAGTAGAGGTAAGAGATTGGATTAAGAAGATAAAATGAGGTTAGGGTTTACCTGAAGGAGAGTCGAGTCTCAAAGAGATATGCCGCTCAAAATGAGTGAAAACTTGAACCTTTGGAAATTTGACAGACCATGCTTTCTCAAAATCAGCTCCTCTTTCTCTTATCTTCTTCTTCCTATTGATTCTTTTGAAATTTGATATGCGGCTGTGTGCAATATTGCTGGAGAAATTTTTTTTTGCTTATTCTTGTTCCAACTTAACCATAAAGGAAAAAAAAAAATTAGAAAAGCTAAGGACTAAACAAGTTATCAATTTATTAAATATTTTGAACCCACTACTACAATCTTCCCCATTCCACACTGATGTGAATTAGTCTCTATTGTCCCAATACACACTGATAATAGTGGCTTAATGCCATTACCCACTATGTAGCCACTAATGTGGAATCAGTCCCCTCTATAGCAGGTGCCATTGGGACAATAGGCACTGATAAAACAATAGTGGAATAACTTCTCCCAAGGTAAAGCCAGCAGCTAGATCCACACTGATATTAGTGGCTTTGGAATGCCACTGATATCAGTGGCAAATTTATGAGTTTGTATTAAAAAAAAATTAGGTGCCAACTGGCACCTTTACATTCTTACACAGTACTTTATATTGTATTCTAAAATGTATAATACAATAAATATAGGTTCTGATATATTTACAGATGCCCCCATAAATATATAACATCAAGACTTTTCCATCCCACAGCTGCAACTTTTCTTTGATACGGATGAACTGCACATTACATCAGGTTAGTTAGTTCTTATTTTGACAATTACAGACCAACATGTTTAACATATAAAAAATATTATAGTGATGCTAGAGGTGTCTCTTTGGTTCTGAACATGTAATATACAAAGATATAATATATCAGCCATTACAGAAATTTAGCATTCGAATAAATATAACTACAAAAAAAAAAACAGGTATAAAAAACTGAAGGACGGGAGAATGAAAAGGATAGCAGTGCACATCTGCATACACTTCCAATTTTGAACCCTTTTGGTCATGAAAACAATTTGTACAAAACATAAGAAAATACCTCAGAGCCACACGATGTCACGATAGTTCTGACCCAAATGCTGAAGCTCTTCCATTACACAATCTGATACAAGGAGAGCCTGTCTATATATTCAAAAGACATATAAAACATTAGAGAAAATAAACAAAAGAAAAATGTAACATTCCCGTGAATTATTTATCAAAACCTTTTACCAATTTCTCTGGATCTTTGTTGTTATAAAACTCAACATTCAAAACCAATTCCTAAGAAACACTAAACATTAATCCAAGTAACTCTAAGACTCATGGTATGCCTGAATTAAGCGCACAAAATTACCCTGCAAAAGACAATTGTTAGTATAGGATAAGCAGGGATCGTTCAGTCCGGGGATTGAGGGTACTTACACAAATTTCACTAATTGAACAAAACTATCAAAAACTAAAGAAAGAAAAGAGAAATAAAGTTGACACAAAAACTAAATGAAAGGGGGGTTTAGGTTTTGAAAATGCAAGCAATAATAAAGGAAAGAAAATGTTGCAATTTTTAGGGATTCTAAATCAGATGTATGGACGTTGAGAACTTCGTAATCCACCACTAGTTATGATCAGAGAAAGACAATTTAACCTAATCTTCAATTACTAAGGCATGTGAATGAAACCAATCAAGAACTTTAGGATCGCCGCTAAAGCCTTATTTTTCCCAAAATTACTTAGAACCGTGAACGCACTGCATCCTAAGCTTGCTTATATGCAATCAAGGTGTAGAACGCTACCCTATCAAATTAACTCATTAAGCACACATAAACACATTAAGCTCTTTGGAAAGATTGATTTTAGAGTACAAAACTAGTGAGGAACGC